>JAGFPH010002156.1:37017-65548 GCA_018207615.1 Philaenus spumarius
GCGTAACTAGTCTAGCTCAAGGCAACGGACTTAGGTAAGTCGTTGCAAGAGTAAGCTAGAACAGTCTTTTCCTCTTTTTGAATTTTTAAAAATTTTACCCCTTAAACATTTATTTATTTTTAAAGTTTTAAAAATATTTTTCATTCGAAGTGGCAATAATGACAATGACCTCGCTTACTACAGTACGCGAGGTCATTCTTTGTTGCATGTGAGGAGACCGAGGGCCTCTAGAAAAGTTTTTCAAAATTCTCTTTTGGCGGTAGGACCGAAGGCATATAATTGCCTACCAAAGGAAATTAGGACCTGTGCAACATTAAAAATATTTTTACATAAATCCAAAGATTGGTTATTTAAAACAAGTAACATAGATAGTATAACCAATATTCTGAAATGATTATCTTTCGCTTTTGAGAATTTTCTGGGGGTATCTAGGCGCAGACTTGGATGTACATAGTGTTTTTATAAGATATTTATGTTGTTTAGTTCTTAATTTTTTAGTTTAATAGTTTTAGTTGTGTTTTGTTTTACATAATGTTTGCGCAGAGCATCATAGTAATGCCGCACGAAAGTAAAATATAAATATTTCTGTGGACTGTAATATTAGTTCTATAAGTTTTATATTCTTTTTTCCTAGTCACCGCTACTGGATTTAGGTGACTAGATAATCCATGTAAATTTATTAATAAAATATCATGTACATATGTGGATAAAAAAATATAAATAAATAAATATTTAATTCACTTGCTGATTTAGTTAAATAAGGGTGCTAAAAGTCAAATGAAAGACTAGTCTAGTGTTAAATAAAGCGTAAACAGTTTGATATCGATATTTACAAAGGATGGGTTAGCTACTAAATCTGATTTTAATAACTGAAGTGGTTTAAAGGGATCCTATTCATAAAATTTCTTAATTGCTTTTACAACCTAGATTTTAAAAATTTCGGAAATCAATTCACATTTCTATTTTGTAGATAAGTTGAATTTTCAATCACTATTTACAATATTTGTTTACTACTGTTTTCAACTAATTACTAAGTAGAAATACAACATCGAAAGTTGTGAGATTACAGAGCGAAACGTCTTTCTTTCAACTTAAAGTTGCCATGGTGATGAGATTAAAGAAATCTAATGAAAAGGTTTCTGTATTAAAGTGAACTATTTACTTTTAAATTTTAGGATTTAAACAAATTAACTTCATTGTTTTGACAAATTATTTAAATGGTCTATATTACTAATTGTGAGGATGAAATATCTACAGCAATTTTATTGTATTAGATTTTCAACTTCGTAAAGTTTAGTTTGTTGGTTAACGAAAAAATCTGTTTTGTGGTATTTATTGTGGCTTTGATCGTAGACAAGAATAACTGAATGAAATCAAAATCGGGTAAATATTGAGACTTACAATGAATATTGAGACTTACATGTTAACGCAATTAAAACATGTTTGGGATCCTCAGTTGTATGTTTATTATTTAGGAGTAATTATGTATTTAGATTCAAGCACTAAAAATCACATTTTGGCCAGTTACTCTTTTTTGGGTATTACTCTTTTTTTATAGGTTTTGAGGTTCTTTTCACGTTTAAAATTACATTTTACATAAACTATTGGTTATGAAAATATTAGACGCATATATTCGAAAAGCAATATATAACTTTTCTTCCCTATAAGTTTTTCTTTCCTATATATATAACTTAAGCGTAATGCTTGCCAAGTTTTTTATAAACTGTACGAATTGTTATTAATTTGTAAGGGCAATTTTCGCATTTCCCCCTTTAGACTCAAGTAAACGAAACACAAATGGATTTTATTTCTTGTTCATAATCTAAGTATAACATACACAGAATTGCAGCTCTCTAGTAGAGCAAGGGGTAGTTATTTAATTTTAACCCCTTAGATGGTAGTGCTAAAAGGTATAACTAGGTAGAAAGAGTAGACAGGGAAAACTTTGTGGTGTCAGAAGTCTCGAAATAGAGAGAAAAGATCACACATGGGGTGTTTTGGGATAGGTTCTTGCTCAAGACGAGGTGTCTTGGGAGAGACAGATAGGCCTTCGGGGTTCACGTCTTCAGAGGTCAAGTAGAAATTTGCTTTTTCCGTCAGGTGTTCCAGACTGGTCGGACGGAGTGGCAAGGAAGCTGAGCTGTCCAACCGGACCCACCAGGACAGAGTAGTGGGCACAGATTGTGGATATTAAAGGAACAATTGTTTTATTCAAATTCTGGGTTAGAATTAGTTTCTGTGGGTTGATGTGTTGAGATGTCTATATATTTAAAATATGAATTCATATGTTGGGAGTAGAAGTTTGTACTGTTATGCTCGCTGTGTAAAGTACAAGATGTAAACTGAGGTTCATTGTAGTTATCACACAGTTTACAAGTTGAAAGTAGTTATCTTTCAAATAAAATACATGTTTATTTATTATAACCTTAATGATGTATGCTTGTAACCTTCTCACTAAATTAGATCAAAGCGAGTTGTGAGTCATTATTAAGGTAAGGGCAATTAGTAAGAATTTTTGTATAAACAAAAATAGTGCTCCATATAGAAACTTTCTCAGTAGTTAACACCAGTAACACTGCTTAATCTCAAGTATTCAAGCAATACTGTTACTAAGTCAACGATAACCAAATTGATCAGCTGACAGGAATACGTAACATATGTTGATGTGTTTCAGTAGTGTTGGGTGTAACAGTATTAAATTGTATTGGATTAACGCAATGAATGAAATACCACCGAGCTGCATTGTAGATCCTATAAAATGTATTTATCTATTACCTTCAGCTCCCATCGTGATAAAGCCTGTTCTCCAAGAAATGTTTTACTATACAGGATGTTCATTTGAAAACTTCAAACTCGTATTAAAAGACTTATAGCCCAAATATCAAAATTCTGTTAACGGGAGTGTATAGTACTAATTATTGGAATAAAAGAACTATATTTTCAAAATGGGAGTGCGCATCCCTATTATACCCCCTTTTTCCAAAGTCAAAATTTTGAAATGGCAACGTATACCTTGTGACACCTCAAATTGAAACTCGTAAGAAAATTATGTATTTTGGTGAAACAAAAATTAAAATCAGCCAAACCGTTTGGTATCAGCAGCCGATTTTCCTATGTTATTTCTTGCTCAACAATTACTAACTACTTCTTACTGCTAATAACACGACGCCATTACTTACTGAATGCAATTATGTGGCCAAAAGGCCAAACATATTTGTTTACGTAACAATTGCCAATTTTGTTATCAGTATTTGTAAGTGATAAGAACAAGTATCTTATCATTCTTTTATTTTCCTTATCTACAGAATTTGTGGAGACTGGTTCGGAAAGTGGCTATCTCTGGACATATTTCTAGTTTCAACACACCAAAGGTCTACAATTTGGGAATGCCGTTTAATTTTCTCAGTGACAGTGGTGCCTGTTGTACGTCTTTCTTCACAAGAAAAATGGTTTACAGCCTTCAAGAAAGAGTTGAGATTATTTTTATCTATGGATCAGAGACTAAGTGTGCGAATAGAACTGCTAACGCATCCAACACACTACATTCCGAATAGAATGTGTCACCTAGGTACACCGTAGTTACAAAATTTACTGAAAGTGGTTCAGTTAATAACAAGAAAAGGTCTGGTAACAGAGTTGTAGACGAATAATTATATCAAATTGAAGTGATTAGTAATGTTGTTGAAAACCCTAATAAATCCAATCGTCAACTTGCTGTTGAAACTTGATTATCTGTTGGTTCCGTTCACAAAGCGTTGACAATTAACAAATTTCATCCTTGCAAAGTCCGAGTTTGTCATGAACTTAATGAAGATGATTATGACCGTCGGATTGAATTCTGTGAACAACTCATTACTGGAAATGAAAATGTTGTGAAAAACATTTGCTTCAGTGATGAATGTACATTTTATGTTAACGGTTTTGTTGATAAACACAATTGCCGATTTTGGTCAGACCAAAACCCACATGTATTCGATGAAGGACCATTCCAGTGGCCTGAAAACATTAATGTTTGGGTAGGAATACTTGGCGACACTATTGTTGGACACTATTGAAGGGAACTTAAATGGAGAATTTTACTTAGATTTGAAAGAAAACACTATTTACCCTCTTATTGTGGAAACACTTGAAAACCAGGTAAATGAAGTACGACAGTTAAATTTAGATGTGGATATGCTTTATTTCAACAAGATGGAGCTCATGCTCTTCCTGTACGACAATGGCTGGATGCACACTACCCGGAGCACTGGATCGGGAGAAGAGGATCAATTGAGTGACCGGCAAGGTCTCCAGACCTAACACCTTTAGATTTTTCTTTGTGGTGTCACTTAAAATCGGTAGTTTTTAAAACAACTTCCAGCGGTATTCAAAACTTGAAAAACAGGATCACTGCTGAGTGCAGGGGCTTAACCAGAGAATCTTTTAGAAAGGTTAGGCAAGAATTTGAAAATAATTTATTTTACTGCAAGAACAACAATGGCTGCCAATTTCAACATTTGATGTAAAGTTTACAAAGGTTTGCAACAGTATTCAGTGAGTGATTTTGTTGTTATTACGGCTTGGCCGATATCAACTTTTTTCACCAAAATAAAGCATGTTTATGAGCTTCAATTTGAGGTGTCACAAGGTATGCGTTGCCATTTCAAAATGTTGACTGTAGGTAAGGGGGATCACCAACATTTTTAAAGTATTTGTTTTTTATTCCCCCAATTAGTACTATACACTCCCGTTTACAGAATTTTGATACTTGGGCTATAATTTTTTTAATACGAGTTTGAAGTTTTCAAATTAACACCCTGTATAGTTTGTTTATAAAAGTAATATTTAAACAATACTCGTAACACTGCCGTTATAATTAGTTATATAGGCTACTCCATACACCATGACATTATTTTAAATAAACAATATTAGTTATGGAGTCAATATACTAAGATACCGGAATTGAGGTAAGCACTTCAAGCAGGTGGAAATTCCAGGTTGAATTTATATCACAACAATGACAGAAATACACAGTAGGAGAAGCACATGTATTATTCATTAAATACAGACGACTGAGTGACTGGAGACAGAGATGGAAACCCAATTAGCAGAGCTTGAGGTTAAACAACATTGCAACACCTATATTTATTAAACTAATGTTACGTGTATATCAATGTCAAAGACTTGTTTACTATTTCTCTAAATAAATTAACATTTCAAACATGATTTAGAAAGTCTGTTTGCTATCCGTTTCTTCCGAACAGTCAAGGAAATTTAAAGATACATCCTTGTTCATAAGGTATTTAACAATATTTCTATCAAAGTGTAACGAAGTATATGTTCCCTGACTCCTTATTACGAAAACACCGTTTTACTGTAGGCCTACTATAGTATAGAGAAAGTATAGTGATAGCAAAAAAAATCGATGTGGAGATTTTTGTGGAATTATCCGTTTTGGATATCCCTGAGTCCAAAAAAGTGTTTTTTTTACAAAATGTATGTATGTTTACAAAGATAGAGAGAAAACTATTCGATCAGTTTCGGAAAAATTTGCACCAAACATGTCAATTAGGCCTGTATAGGTGCACGAAAAAGGGGTTTGAAAATTTTAGAAATAAAACGCCAAAATATCAGTTATAATTTTTTTAAATAAAAATACTGCTCTAACGATTTTTATAAAATTTTACTTATTTGTAGCCCAATGTAAAGTACCATATGAAAAAACGCATCTTTTTAAAAATTATCGTTTAGGTAATAATGTTAATAACTGATTTTTGGGGTTTTTTTGGCAAAAAAAAGGGGTTATTTTTCAAAATGTATCAAAATCTTTTTTTCGTGCATCTATACAGGCCTAATTTGTTCAAATAGTTTTCTCTCTAGTTAATAATAATAATATTTATTAGTTACTCTCTTACTTTAATGTATCCCCCCTCCTAGTTTAATACAATTATGAAGTCACTGTGAATCTGTTTAATAATTGAAATTTGTTTGTGAGAAAGTATGTGCCAGTTTCTGGTACCGTTTATTTCCTCCACAAACTCGTAGTTAAACTCAGGATGGAGTTAAACTCGGTCTGTTGTTTTCCATCCTAAACACAACTAAATGCCATTAATAATATACAAGAGTACTTTAAATTAGTCAAACAAAGTTAAATAGAATAGTTTATGTTGACAGAGTGAACATTTAGTTTACGTAGTAAAATGTAACATGTGTACGATTAGATTTTGTAAAGTTAAGGGAATTAAAGCAAAATAACTGGATTCTCACTTGCAAGAGATTATGTTTGACTTCGTATATTCTATTTGCTGCTATTTCCAAAGTATTGACAACGGAAGGAAATACATATTTCCACATATAATTTCTTCCAATCAGTACTAAAAGAATGTATTAAGGGGACAGCAAAGAGAAATTTAATAAAAACTCAAAAGCTGCTTCTTTTAATGAATTTCCTTTTTTTTTTGTAAGTAAACAACAGGGAAATTTACTGTTGTTGAAGTTTTGAGTTCAGTAAAGTTACTTTAAACAAATGTACAACCCTTTGTGCTGTTATTGAATTGCCTAGTACAATTAATATATTAACATAGTTTAAACATTGGTTTATTCCGCTAGGGGCAGATGTAGCGTGCAGACCCAAACTCATCACCAACGTGCGCTAACATTCAGTTATGTAGTTATTGTACTGTTTTTCAAGCAAAAATGTAAGCTGTACTGTCAATATCCAGATCCATCTTAAGATGGATTGTAGTTATTACGTAGTTTATCCTCAACAAGCTGGTTCCATAGATGTAAAAATCCTTATTTCATCACACCCCAAGGCAAGGACTCTTGATACATTTTACTCAACAAGAAAGTCTTAAGTAATTTAGAAAACTGGACACGACTGTCAATAGATTTAATTGCTTCTGTAAGTATGTCCCACAAGCGGCATACGGACAAGTCTAACATTTATTAACAAGACGATTCTATATAGCGGTATTACAAGCAAAGTGGAACCTCTTTTAGTGTCCTTTGTACTGGTATCGGATGTTAAAACTACCTTGTCTGCCAAATAACTAAATACCTCCAGATGCAGAGTAATTAAAATATGAAGTTATTAATAATAAGGAGTTACAATATCGCCTTTTATACAAAAAACAAATCTTATGCAGTAATTCTGTGCTAGATGCAATTTGTTGGTCAGAACTACATAACAGCATAATTAAATATGTATGAAAAATAATAATTTTGTCATTTTGAATCCATTTAAACTGTTTGTGGCTTCAAAACATTCGTCTCCTTGGTCCTTGGTACCGACAGTGAGTTTAATGCTTCGTAAAGCCTTTCCACGTATACGCATGCACATCATATATACTGAAAATAAGCGTTATCTGCGAGTATTTTTAGCATACAACTATAAACAAATTCATTTTAATATAATAAATTACCTTAAAAGGTCCGTCTTGTGACTTCAATTTTGGTCTCTGACTAGTTTCGAAGTCGCAACTTCATCATCAGAACTTCTCCTTAGTTTTTATTTTTTCATTCCTTCTGCAGGAATCGTCAAATATTAAAACAATAGTCAAAACACACAACACATACACAAACACTAATTAAAACAGTCGTGACTAGCACCGGTGTGCACTCGATAGTATCCGGTGGAGCACTCAGACCAAAATTGAAGTCACAAGACGGACCTTTTAAGGTAATTTATTATATTATAATATTGTGACTTGGTGCCATAAATAATGCATATCAAATTCATTTTGTTTAGAACTGTGAGACAACCACCATAAGTCTTGTATTACAATAACAACATTACCCCAGTACAAAGCATCATTTCCGGATTAAGTAAAGATTATTATGTAATTCACTTGAAACCCCAGCATGAGTTCTTTTTAAAATGTCTCTCACTTTTAATTAGCCAAGCAAAGTTTGTGTTTTAAAAAAAGGGTCAGAGATGTTTGTCCTAACAAAGTCAAGGTTTGTGTTGTGTTCTTAGATTGTGAGATTTATAAAGTCATTCAAACAGAATCAATCATTTCTAGAATCAATGCAAGCAATGGCTCTGCATCTGTTTTGTTAAATTTACAAACTTACAAGTACCTAGCTGCATCAAAGATAGAAATCACCAAAGCAATTCTTTGTTAAGAAAATCTTTACTAGCGGTTTTGCTATTTGGTGTACCGTTCATCCTTTCTTATACCCTTTTATTTATTTTATTTTTTACTTTAACTAAACCTTAATTTAAATTCAAATAGTATGCTCACTACAGACTTATAGAAATAATACTTTACTTTTAGGGACGTTCCTGTTTGACTCACAGCTTCATAACACACCTATTGTAAAAAAATAAAAGTACTCCATCTTTTGAGTCACAAATACTCACATAATGGTTTGTTTATTGCATAAAAATCATTTTACACAGACAAGTACACTTTCAAATTTGAAGCACACACTTTTTAACAACTAAACGATGTCTATAATCATCTTAAATGTATTATTATCTAAAAACAACAAAGTCGACATTACTGAGCAAAATGTGTAAAAGTATGATAAACAAAGCAAAGATGTGTTTTATTTACACACATAGATTTGTTTATTGCACCCAAATCCTTCTAACAGAGGTGTGCACTTTGAAAGTAAAAATACATACTTTTTAACAACTAAACTACGTCTACTAACAGTTTGAGTTTAATTATGTATACAAAAATAAAGTAATAAAAAACTCGTCAATATGTAACATGTAAAATAAATACGTGTTAAATAACCGTGTTTCTAGTTTTATTTTCAAAATATACATCTACTTTGAAACAAGAACAATAATCTAGATGACTTAACAGAAAATAATGATATCTTCTGCATTAAACAGTTGTTTGCCTTTAAATAAAGTACGCTTTTTAATTACCTTGTTATGAAAGCTGCAGTTTTTTTACGTAATTCTTATAAAAAGGATTTAGGAAAATTACAAATTTATTAAAAGTCATCAAATTTTAGTAAATGTGTTCAAGATTGCTTCGATTGTTGTGTTATTGTAAAATTTACTCATTAAATAAATTATTTTACCTGTTTACACTGTCTGTGGTCTGTAGATAACCTCGTTAAGGTTTACCGCGGTTTCAGAAAAATACTGTTTAAATCTTCAGGCACATACAACACGTCATATTACTCCATCATCAAAGTATATAAAACCGTATAAAAACATACAACAAAACACGACATAAAGCAACACTAATACTAAATTTAATCTCAACGCAAAATAACATGTGGTGCAATGTGCTTTTTTTGTAAGCATCAATTATGTATTCCAAAGTCCTAAAAAGTGATAGTTGCTGCGACGAGTATTATCATAAAGCAATAAGTGTGGATGTGTTGTACCAAATATTACCAGTTGTGAATAACAAAACGAAAAAAAAGGTATTGAAGTAATCGTTTATTAGTCCCAACACTGTGTAGGGTTCTTCGCAAGCTGTATTTATGAGTTTATTTATTTTAGGCGTCCGTTGTGACTCTCACAGAATGAACATTGCGGTGCTGGGTTTTTGACAGGAGGTAACACACTAATTTTTAAACACCTTGGAGGATAAGAAAGATCAAGTAAAGTATGTCTCAATAACCTCATAATTTGATGAGACTGTCAGAACCAACAAGTAAAAGTTAGTCATCGTCACCCAAATTATTCCGTTGAGATGAAGAAAGTTTAAATGTACAGCATACGTCAGAACAGAATTATCCATTAATGAAAGAACGCTCAGAAATCTGCAACCTAGGACAAAGATAATTCCATTTGCAGCTACAGCTAAGATCGCATACAACCTCCATTTTTGATGCTCACCTCCATTCCCATGTTTACTTTGACATTACAGCAAAGTATATCGTCGATGCTAGGTTGACTATTACTGGAGTCAAACACAAATTCCAGTCAAAGATACCGCACGATATTAGTGTTGTCTCGTGAATAAGTCGACGGTACATACCATTCAGCGCCTTTTTTGTATCTTTATCGTCAACCATTTCAGAAGCAGTATAATTTGTAAGCTTCAGTTTTTGTAATCCAAAGTCCAAGAGTGTGCAACATACAAGACTTGCAGTAATATGTGAGGCTAACGTAGCAAGTAGTAAAGTAATGCTTATAAAATTTTCCTGATTGGTTGATTCTTTATACCAGACATAACCATCTGTGAACCATAAAACCAACATCCCAGTAGAGTAAGCGAGGAAGGTATTGAAGTAATCGTTTACAAGACCCAACACTGTGTACAGTTCTTTGCAGGCTGTATTTATGAGTTTTAGGCGTCCGTTGTGACTGTCAGAGGATGAACATTGTGGTGCTGGGTTTTCGACAGGAGGTAAGACACTAATTGTTAAACACCTTGGTGAAATAGGAAAGTCGGCAATACTTTCCCCCAATAACCTCATACGTTGGTGAACTGTCAAAACAAGAAAGTGAAAGTTAATCATTGTGGCCCATATCATTCCGTTGAAATGTAGAAAGTTTATGTGAATAGAATATGTCAGAACAGAAATATCCAGGAACGAAATAACTCTCAGGAATGTACAAAGCAGGATACACATAATTCCATTTCCAGCTACAGCTACGATCGCACACATCCTCCATTTTTTATGTTCTGCTACACGACCCAGTCGTTTTAATTTAACATCAATGCTTTTTATACTCTCAAACATATCAATGACCGATTTGTAATTGTTGAAAGATTTCCACAACAGATGCAGAGCGTTGGTTCGGATCAAGATTTCTACACACAGTAGACCCAGATTTTCAAAACTATCTGATTGGATAATACCATAAATCAGACTGGCAAAGACCAAAGCACTTGTAACAGTGAGAAAACAAAACAGAAACAGTGAGTAGGCTGCATAAACTTTGTTCCGGCATTGTTTTTCTAATGAAACGACACAGGTTCCGAAAAATATCGACATTAAAGTAACCGGTGTAAAACTCCACACTATATCTTGAGACATTTTTACAAACTGATACGGTTTGTTTTAGTTCCGTTACCATGGGAACTAAAAGTTAACGGTTCAGTACAGCTTAGGTAGACAATGTCAAATATGGATCCAATTATACAAAGTATTATAGTAGAGTATTGACGCGTGTATACACATTATTATTCATATATTTAAAGTTATTATTTAGCCTCCTGTCACTACTTTGAGTCAGGATATAATTTAACCTAATAATTGAAATCATTTAATAAGTTTATTGCTAATACATTTTTTTGGTACATAAAAGCATTTCTGTGTTTCTTAAGGTACGTTTACACTTGTACACATCTATGAGAACTTGTGTGAGATACTTGTTGAATTGCAAATCCAGAAACATTTACTCACTCAAAAGCTCACACATTTCCTCATACATTTTGAGTGAACAAAATTTTCTTTAAACATTGACTTGTGTGAGGTGATTATTGAAGCTTTTCCCAACCAGCTGATTTATAAAAATACTTTTTGTAGGTTAGGTTTCATTGTGTTGTGTACAAATACGTTCATATTTCATTTTAATCTTTTCAGCTTATAGTTACTATGTTTAATTTGATTCGGGAAACAACACTGCAACTAATTGAGGAAATTAGGGCTTCTATTTCATGGGATGTAAAATCTAATGTAAAAAACAACTTGTGTGCAAGTGTAAATGCTCTAATGTGATTCAACAAGTATAGTGATTTGTATACTCATAAAAACTGTATTTGTATTTGAGAAACTGCACACTTGTTTCTCAAACAAGTATCTCACAAAAGTTCTCATACATACAAGTGTAAACGTACCTTAAACCATCAAATGTGTTCACAAATCATAATTTTAAGCAGATTTCATATTTGGTTTATATAATGAGACCGTTTCTTGAACAAGGGCAGCGAGTTTCTCTGCATCGAATTCCATCTTCAATACAAACACGACACAAACTAATTTTCAAACACGTGATGACTCGTTGTAATAAATCTTTCAAACCCTTAAATCATAAATTGTTTGAATCCTTATAGGCCAAATATTTTAAAATTATTTCTTAGTACGGTATGTCTCTAGTGCCTATGAGCATAGTGTACCAAATTTCACGTTCCTCAACGTTATTCAATTAATATTTACAGTTTTAGGGGTTGTTACTACTTTTCAACCCCTTAGCAGAATATTACAAAGTGTAAAACTGGTTTACTTTTTATATGTGATTTTAAGAAATAAATGTACACAATTTTAGCTTTATAGCTTTAAGGAAAGTAAACAAATAACATGTATAGTTTTAGGGGTTGTTTCAACCCTTTAAGACCATATATTTTTAAATCCTTTCTTAGTGCGCCTCTAGTGCCTGTGAGCAATATGTGTACCAAATTTCACGTTCCTAGGCGGTATTCAAATATTATTTATAGTTTTAAGGATAGGTAGGCCTACTACATTTTCTCGTCTTAGCAGAGCGTGACAAAATGTAAAACTGGTTTATTTTTTTATGTATCCTGTAATAAATAAATTTACAAATTATCAGATCGCTAGCGTTAATAAAGGTATAAAACTGTATATTTATTGTTTGTAGGGGTTGCTATCATATTTTCACCCCTAGCAGGACATAACGAAATGTAAAACTGGTTTAATTTTTATATGTATCTTGTAAGAAATAAAAGAAACAAAATTTCAGCTTTTTGGCTTTAAGGAAAGTATAACAATCGGGATAGATTTGATCAGCTTTACACATTTAAATATTTCCTTAAAATTAATAAATGCCAAATTTAAGATCTCTAGCTTTAAGAAAATAATACAAATTAATATTTATGGCTTTAGGAATTGTTTCAACCCATAACCGCGGAATATTTCAAAATTCTTTCAAAATGGACCTCTAGGGCCTATGAGGAATATGTGTACCAAATTCCACGTTCCTAGGCCGTATGGTTTTTGAAATATAAACCTAACAATATTTATGGTTTTAGGGGTTGTTTCAACCCTTAAATGCGAAATATTCTAAAATCCTTTCTTAGTGCGCCTCAAGCACAGATTAGTAATTTGTGTGCCAAATTCCACGTTCCTAGGCCGTATGGTTTTTGAGATATAAAACAAACAATATTTATTTATTTATAACAAACATATGTTAAAAGTAAAAGTGAACTCCATGTATTACGCAACAAAAGACACATGGATGGATTTGTTTATTGCATAAAAATCATTCTACACAAACAAAAGTACATTTTCAAAGTTAACATACAGTTTTTTTTTACAATTAACATATGTCTAAAATCATCTTAAATTTATTATTATCTAAAACCGTTTAAGTTGTCAGTACTGAGCAGAAGGTGTAAAAGTGTGACATACAAAGCAAAGATGAGTTTATTTAGCCAAATAGATTTGTTTACTGTATACAAATCTTGCTTACAGGTACATAATGTGCACTTTCAAAGTAAAAATACATAATTTTTTAACAAATAAACTACGTCTATTAAAATCATGTACTGTAATGTGTAACATGTAAAACCAATAAGTGTTACATAACCATATTTCTACATTTATTTTCGAAATGTGCATCTATTTTGAAATAAGAACAATCTAGATGACTCAAAAGGAAATAATTATAGTTTCTGCACTAAACCAATAAATAAAGAACATTAACCAATTCTATTTTTGTGAAAAATGTAAGTTTACGCGTAATTTTTATCTCTGTGATGTAAAAAATTACAAATTTAAAATGTTTTGTTAATTATGTACTCGCAGTAAAAATCAAACTTAAGTAAATGTGTCTCAAGATCGACAAGACTATTTTGATTAATTCATTTGTAATTGTAAAATTGTAAAATTTTCTTTTGCAAATAATGGATATTGTAGGTTAGTTAATGACAGATATTATTATAACATTTTATACTTTTATGAATTTCAAATATTGTATTTTTTTTACAAATGTGCAAATTAAAATAATGTTTGGATTCAATAACACATTTCTTAATATTGGCATTACCAAGAACTTTGTGCACACTTAACATGTTCACTTTGACATTACAGCAAAATATAATGTCGATGCGATTATATTGGTTGATTATGATTGGAATCAAACTCAAATTCCAGTCGAAGATACCGCATGATATTCCTGTTTCCTCGTGAATAATTCGACGGTGCATACTCTTCAGTGCCTTTTTTGTATTCCTGTTGTCAGTCAATTCCGAAGCATGCTGAAAGAGTAGGTGACTGGAACGGCCATCTACGAAGTGGCAAATGTTGCCATTCTTTCACGCTAGTGGACATTTTCTGTATGTTAAATCGTGCCAACTGTATTTGCAGGACATGGCTGACCTTAAATCCAAACTTACTACTGAGGACTATAATAGTTTTGTGGTCAAAGGCTTTTTTACAGTACGAAGATCTGAAAAATCGTGGTCTGGTATATGGTCAGACATGACCATTGAGCAAACTTTAATGCGATCTATCAAAAGTCAAGGTGGGTTGAGTGGTGGAAGAGGCATGACAGATAGTGTTCTCATGAAGTGGATTTCGTCTATGCCTGCAATAATGGAAGTGAATCTGCAAATAGGACAATTTTGAGGTGTTACCTTCTCCACAACAGAGCAACACGTTGAGGCCAGATTTTCTAGAATGCGACAAGATGAAACAGATGTCATGAAGTTTTTAGGCTGGTTTTTAGCACATAATCCTTTTCCAGTTGGAGAAAGCATCATGTCAATCAGCACTGGAGTAGTAGGGGATGAAAACATAAATTGCCATCAAGCTTATGAGATTGGGATCCAATGTATGGAAAATATAATAGGCAGCAATTTCAAGGATGTGAAGTTTCAAAGGAAGAAACGAGTGTCACCCCTTAAGTGTGCTACTTCCAAAGTCAGGATTCATGACGAGGATATACCGGTCAGCTCTGATACTATTTTCAGACGCATTTCATTTTTCAAGAAGTCTGACGAAGATCTCAATAAATACTTTGAATTTGAGCTGGCACCTTACCAACTTTCAATTTTTGATGACATAGGAATGCGAAAAACACGTAAATCTGTCTTTTATGACTTATTTGACCCTTTCACCAGTGAATATGTGGAATTACACTGCTTGGACGACCCTGTGTATGTCATTGATGGTGGATTTCTTCTGCACCGAGTGGTATGGCAGAATAAAGAAAGGTTTTCACACATCCTAACGAGATATGTTGATTACGTTAAAAAATATTACGGCAAATCAGGCACCACCTTCGTGTTTGATGGGTATCCAAAAGACGCATCCATGAGGAGCACTAAAACAGCTGAGCGCGTTCGACGAAAATTTAAATTGTCCGCATCCAACGTAGAATTCGATGAAACTATGACAGCTACTATGTTAAAAGAGCAGTTTTTATTTAATGACCACAACAAGCAGCGCCTCATTTCTATGCTTTGTGCGAAGCTGGAGGATGAAGGGTTTCTGGTCAAGGTAGCAGTGGAAGATGCTGACCGAGACATTGTCACGACTGCTGTAGGAATGGCAGAGACGTCATCATACGTTGCAATTGTTGGAGAGGACACGGATCTCCTCATACTCCTCACAGCTATTGCACCAAACTACAGCAATATCGTATTGATGAAGCCTGGAAAAGGTGCGTGAGAACACTTTATACTCTCCCACTAAATTCAAGTTTTCTGATGCTGCCAAAACCAACATCCTCTTTTTGCATGCCTTCAGCGGTTGTGATACAAATCCAGCATTTTTCCGGCAGGGAAAAATCAAATTTGTCAAGACTCTGGAGAAAAACCCACTGTTTCAAGAGGCTGTGACTGTATTTAACAGCGACTGTGCCACCCCAGATGAGATAGATTTAGTTAGTCAGAGATTCCTCGAAGCTGTTTAAGGGGATAAACACAGCCAGGCGTCAGTCAATACCATAAGGTACGACCACTTTATCAAAACATTTTCCAAGAGCACAATGAACCTGACATCCCTCCCACCAACTCAGGCTGCTGCTCGGTAACACGCTCTAAGGACATACCACCAGGTCCAGATGTGGTTGGGACGGGAGAAAGACCCCCTCCAGTGGGGATGGAAGATGATTTGGAAAGGCTTGCTCCCCAGAAGAACAACAAAAGAACCAGCTCCAGCAGCGGTCCTGCAGAGTGTGTCATGCAAGTGTGCAATGGGGTGCCGAGGAGGATGCAGCTGCCGGAAAGTAGGTTTGAAATTCTCCTACATATGCTACGAGTGCAAAGGGCAGTCCTGCTCAAATGAAGCATCAACCCTTATCAGTGAACATGGCTTGGAACTGCTCGTTGAGCATTTGGATGAATCAGGTACCTATTACATTTGCACCCTGTCTTTAAACCATTGCTTGTATTACTATGTTTTTTATTTAAAAATGTTCATTGACTGTACTTAGATGTATTTCAACGTTCATATATTGATTCAAGTTCCCTAATATTTAATCTGACTAAAAATCAAATTCAAAATCAAATTCAAAGTCTGATTCAAATTCAAAGTCATATTATAAATTTAAAGTCAAACTAGACTTTATTTTTTTGTTACAGAGAAACACATTACAGAAAAAGAATTAGAGGTTGGCAATGAGTTTACCACAGAAGAACCAATGCCTGATGAATCTGTTCATGGACCTTCCACTTCTAAATGCCAAAAAATATTAATATCTTTATTTTTGACTTAATTGTATATTGTATATAACTCTTATTAGTTTTAGCAAATACAGTGGATTATGTCTAAACGTAAAAAAAATGCCCAAAAATCTAAAATATTTAACATTCTTGTTTTGATATTTCATTCACAATAATTCAAATGTATCATTAATTTAAAAATGTTTTTCTTAACTTTTATTAAAAGTTATTATTATAAATTAATGTTACTGATGAGTTTTTAATTAAAAATACCAATTTCTAAACTTAATTAGTGTGGAGTAGATTTGTGACTGGAAGGTACCTTTTTGCTGACTGCTACGCGAATAACTGCAGATCGAAAAATTAAATTTTCTATTTGTAGACTTGATTGAATTTGAAATGTTAGGTACTTGCTGAACGCAGAATTAAATGTCCTACAACTTTCATTCAGTACGTCTTTTCATTTAGAACAGCCGATTCCACGTTACGGACGTTTAAATGTCTTAATAGTAACTTTTTAAGCAAAGTTGGTAAAAATCATCATTTTTTTTACCATTGATTTTGACAATATTTCTCGGTCAAATTAAACTTTGTGGGTAACCAATCAACGCAGAATTCAATGTTCTTTAATTTATAAAAGAGTAAAATTTTCCGTAAGATGCTTACTTTAGGAGTTAAAAGCAAAAAACTGAAAACAGGCCGAAAATTTTGGGGTTTTCTGGACCCCTCCTTTGAAGCTCGCAGCGGGGGGTGGTGCAAACCTAGGATACTTCAATTTGATGTCAAATAAAGCGATCAAAACTATTTCCAGCTTTCCAACATTTATTTCCACCTCCAAGTTTTATTTAACTGGGCTAATACTTTATTAGAACTTTATATCAGTGGTGAAAGTTACATAAAAGTACACGTGTACTAATTACTGTGCCTTTTCAACTGTTTTGTGTTGAAATAATTATACCTAAATATTTTTCTCGGTATTGACTGGTGCCGGAACGTAATGGTTTTTATTAATTTTGTTTACGTTTTGTTTTAACATTGCATTGGATCATCCACTCCCTCAATCACACTCATTCAACACTCGGTTCAGAACTTTACGTCCGCCAATCGCCAATCGAAAAACTCAAAATATCCCCATACTACAGTGCGCTGTGACTATGCGAGCCAACTACAGTAAAGTCTCCCACAGTCAATCAGCTCGGAATCTAAGTGGGACAACTTGGGAGCACCAGGCACTCTTTTGCCAGCCTCGCGGCACTCCTTTGATATTAATCACATGTAGTAATTAATACTGACTTACCGAATAACTCATTTAATTTCACGATTAATTAATTTAAAACATAAATATCCGAAATGAGAGCACAACACGGAATACATACAACAATAGCTGTACACTGACAAACGCTGTCACAAATACAAGGTCGAAAGGCACCCTGAAAAAGAAAAATATTTAAACGAAGGTAGGCCTCCTGTTACCGACCGCACCTGTGTTGTGTTAGCGTCTGTTTTGTGATCTTTTGATAAGCTTGCTTGTGTTTAATCGTTTTTGTATAAGAAAAGTAATTTCTTGATGTAATACATAAAATTTGTTTAGGTTTATATTCTTTTACCGAGGGTTTAAATTTCCGATAAAAGCCATTCACTAAATAAGAGACATTTTGCCAAGTTTTTGCTTAAAATCGTATGGGTCTCTAAACTTTGCTATGTACTACTGTATATACAAGTACAATTATGTGTACATATTAAAAAATTTTGAATTGCCAGATGTTAGGCTGACGAAACATTTAGCATTACAATCAATTAAGGATAAGGTTGGGTGGTTTAGTATCTGGGAAAAATTAACGGAACGAATTAATAATAAATTTCAGTATCAAAATAAGGAAAGAGGCACATGTTTTCTAAAGCTAGAAATGATTTCCGCGAGTATTAGGGAAGAAGAACACTTAAGTGGATAGGAAGAACAAACATGGCGCCGTTTAATATACTTTATAAAGATCTGTCATATAATTTAGCGGATAAATCATATATAGTTGATGATGACCATGGTCGAGGGTTTATAAGTACAATTATGAGAGCTAGAGCCGGAGAACTAATGTTAACTTTTAGACCTCAAAGAACTACTTTTACGTGCTCTTTGTGTAACTATGGAGAAGATGAAATGTAGAGCATTTTATAGGAAGTTGCGCTGTCCTTGCAAGTATAAGGCGCAGGTGGCTAGGTAATGTTTTGTTGTCACGGCGAGAAGTAATAGAGTATTTAGACGGAAAAAACTGGCATCAGTTGGTAAATTACATCTGGGAGAGTAAGAAAATCATAAATAATTTGATAATCGAGTTTAATTATTAGTTTCGAATAAATATCAGTGATCTATTACAATGTATGCCTATATGTAAGTCTTCTTATGTATTTGTACACCTGTTATTTTTCCATGGGTAGGGGACGAACTGGGTGTGCTTACGTGCTTGCTTTTCGATTATAATTGTTATAAGATAGCTTTTTTAAGTTGCTGAAATGTTACATTTTTCCTTTTGTTTGTTTGTTTAGAATGAGTTTAGAAAAAAATGTAAAGGTCATAGACGCACAGTGAGAAAGGAGTTTGGAAATACAAATCGGTATTTTAAAGCGTAATAATAATAAAAATTCCGGGATACACTATCAGCCATATATCAGACAAAACAGCGGTTCGGGTCGAAAGCTTATCAACACATGTTTTATTATGTTCTTTATAATACCGTGAAGGTTTATAAAGTTTATTCGCTTTTACGAATTTCTGATATACAGGGTGTCCTGCGACCATATGAACAAACTTTGTCACGTTATTCAGCATGTCAAAAGAAACAAAAAATGTAATATAACATGTGTCATAATTACAAGAGACAAAAACGTTTATTTTTTTAATAACAAACTCAATGGTTTTTTATTTTTTTCTGTAGCTCAAAGGACAACAGAGATATTGACAAAAAAAAGGAAAAATGTATTTCTTGGTAGTTGTCAACAATACCCAGAATTACTCTAGAAACAAAATATTTTAAAGTTATTTTAAGCTTAAATAAAAAGTTACTTGCATAATGTTCCTAGCACTTTCTGAGCTGATTCCACTAGCAAAAATAACGAAAAAATTTAATTATTCATAGGTCTGGAAATGCTTCGTTAGAGAGTTACAGCTAGCGAAAGATTTCACCCGTGTTTCAGATTACTCACAGAAACGAATCCCTATTGAAATATGTAGGGCGTTAATTAAGGTGTAAAATTTAAATGAATTTAATTTAATTTACGTAAAATGAGCATATAAATTTAATAAAATAAGTCCCAGTGCTCTAACTGCAGTAATTGTTAATACAGGGTGTCTTGCAACCATATGAACAAACTTTATCACGTTATTCAACATGTGAATATTATTAATACTAAATAATTAATAAACTACAAATTTTATCAAAAAAAGTTAAGACACAAAAAAGTTAGACAATTTTAAGACAAATAACATGATGAATAATTTATTCTTATTGGCTGAAGGATAACTAAGAAAATTACATACAATTTAATTAAAAATATCAATTATAGTAACAATTAAATAATAATTTATGAACAAATTAACCTCAAATGCAATGTATTGCACTTTGGTTTTAAATAGGCTTACCAAACTAATAATGTTTAGCATTATTTCAATAATAATGTTACACCTTAATTAACGCCCTACATATTTCAATAGGGATTCGTTTCTGTGAGTAATCTGAAACACGGGTGAAATCTTTCGCTAGCTGTAACTCTCTAAAGAAGCATTTCCAGACCTATGAATAAATGAACTTTTTTCGTTATTTTTGCTAGTGGAATCAGTTGAGAAAGTGTTCGGAACATTATGCAAATAACTTATTATTTTAGCTGAAAATAACTTTAAAATAATTTGTTTCTAGAGTAATTCTAGGTATTGTTGACAACTACCAAGAAATACAGTTTTCCTTTTTTTGTCAATATCTCTGTTGTCCTTTGAGCTACAGAAAAAAATAAAAAACCATTGAGTTTGTCATTAAAAAAGTAAACTTTTTTGTCTTTTGTAATTGTTTTGTTAAGTTAGCGGTTTTTGAGATATTTGACTTTAAAAATTATAAACGGCCGCCATTTTGAAAATATTTAAAATATTGTTCTAATTTTTCGTACAGTGATAAACGGTTACGCAGAAAATAATTGTAGAAAGTTTGAAATCAATATATTTTCTACTTCTAAAAATATTAAGTATTTTGTAAAAAACACATACAGACAGACAGACCGAAAACGGAATGAGATAGGACACATGACTGTTATATTACATTTTTTGTTTCTTTTGACATGCTGAATAACGTGACAAAGTTTGTTCATATGGTCGCAGGACACCCTGTATATACAATATATAGTTTACCTTATACAGTATTAGGTAAACTACTGTATAAGGTAAACTATATATTGCATAACACATGTTTGTATACATTCACTACCGTAGCAACCAACTTAGCAAATTTAGAACCATTTTATTATTATTCACAATCAAAAGGGTTTTTAGGTCATCTTAACAAACATAAAGCAAACACAAACAAAAATCTACGAAAAATGCTTACTGTATGCTTCAATTCAAACATCTGTTGTTATATGTTATAAATAAAATATCTGATCTTCATGGAAAACTTAACATTACTTTAAAAGGTTAGGCCTACAACGAACCAAAACACGTTTATTTGCAATAAAGTGCGTACATTTAGAATCAGGTTTATTCTTCACAAAAGTTTTTTTAGATTAGGTAAAAGCAAACAAAATGTTTACTGTATCAAACATCTGCTGTTACGTATTATATTTATTTATGGTTTCCTTTGGTTGGTAATATCAAAATTTTATTGAAATGTTTATTATCGATTATTTAAATATGAATGCTAAAACTACAACGTATGCAGTAATTCGAATTTGTAAATGCTCGAGTCTATTTCCATCTCTGTCTTACATTAGCTATAAGTGGTCACCGCTCAGCCGACATTTCCGTCAAAACATTAGAGTATAAAATAATGCTTTCAGATTGGCTTCACATTTTAACATTAAACAAATTGAACGAGGTTTTCCATCTTCATATTTTATGTTTCAGTTTGGAATGAGTTAGTCAGAATTTTATGAAAAACTGTATTAAATTTGTATGTTTGAAGTTATTTAAATATAAATGAGACAGTTAATGTATAACTATTTACTTTGTCCTGTATGCAGACGGGAGCAAAACTATGTATATTTTAAAATAAATACTGAAGGCAAATGTATGATCATCAACTATTAAAATAACACAATATTACAGGTAGGGCAATGCTGAAATGTTTCATTGCGTACGTAGGCTAAAAGTCCGAAGGTTATGTTAATGCAATTAACCGATTATTATCGAATTTCCGTAGGAAATACTCTTATAGTAAAACCTAGGGTTGTAAGTGGGCAATGTTCATGGTCCACAGAACACGTTCTGGGGTGTCATATGTTTTTGTTCGTACTCTAACGGCCGCCTTTTGCGTTCTTTTGGTCCACATTTGGTACAGACACTGGTTTTCAAAGTTTCCCGGACTAGTTCGTTAGCCAAAAATCCAATAACCAGAAGTACTTTTTTTTAAAGGAAGTAAAACATTTTAAGATTTTTCGTACTAGAATAATTAAGTTGTGGTTTTATGTAAAAATATAATAGAGGAGGTTATTCAGCACATTTTGTTTTTTTTTTGTAACATGTTTTTTCAATTTTTGTTGCCGAATACCATTAAACATTTACACCACAAACATAATATAGCCACATACACGTTAATAACGTATATACGCCATGAATAACGTAGCTCTAAGCCATGAAGTTCTTTTCAAATTTTATATTTACAGAAAATAAATAAATAAATCAAATTATGCATACGCTATGGGGAAAATTTTTAAATAACTTATCCTCAATCTTATTTTTTTACTACACACACAACCAAAGTTTGTTTTAAAAGAAAAATATAAACAATAATATAACACTATTTTTACAATCAATCAAATCTCCCGTTAAAAAATAAACCAAAGTTTGTATTCGACAAAATAGGCTTAGCTTGGGTTAAATGTTTTAAAGACCAACTAGTGCTAATGTTTGTAGTTTTACATCGCATATCTAATCGTCATATCTTTGGTCACAGTTCTTTGATTGATATAAATACGAGGAGGATGTACCTTCGGTTGGTTTGATTTGATTGATATGATGATAAAAAGGTCTTCATTCAAACAAGAATAAAATATGAATAGATTCACATAACCTTAATAGTTTCAAAGTGTGCACCTTTTTATGTAGCACACATAAATTTTATATTTAATATTTTTTTATATTTAATACATATTTATTGCGAACAATTCAAGAATATTTGTCTGCACATGAAGTGCCATCTGACATGAAGGAATCAACTAAGCAATATTTATTGAGCGTTGTTTGCAATTTTGTTTACAGTTCCTTCTCGCTTATCTCGCTGAATGATTTTTACTGCATTGGTTTATGAGATAAAATAAACATAACCGTTTACTACACGCTGTTAAGTTAAAATTTGTTTCTCAACACAGAGCACGGGATAAAAGGTTAACCTTTAGAATCGTACCTTTTTAATTTTGGGTTTGATAATCAAACCAAAATAAAAGTAAAAGTCAATTCTACGTTTTGTTTACTCGCAAAAAATGAGTAGCTTGCAAAAAACGATCGCGGCCACACGTTCGTTGGGCTCGCGTAATTGTGAATACAATTTAAATGTCCCTATTTAGTGTTGTGTTGTGTTGTGTTGTGTTATGTGTTACACGTTGTTTGTGAATGTTTTGTATAAGTGTTTCATTTTAAAAACTTGACGCGCATTTACAAATGCAAAGTACTAGTGAAGTGTAGGTTTAATAATGCCTGAATAGAAAAGGCGAAACGTACGTCACCAGGGAATAAAAAAGAAAAATAAAGGACTGAGTTCACAGAAAAGTAAAATTATAGGAAAATTTACACTTTATAACTATACAAAGTGATTATCACAAATACCTTCCCCATGTCAATCCGCTTTATACGAATTTGCCAGTTTAAGAAATAATCGAGATTTTATATTATACTAGCTGAATACCCGTGCTTCGCTACAGGGAATTTGTAATCACCATGATTTATAATTAATTGTCATAGTATTCTCTCATTTTCTTTCATCTATTATTATTAAAGTGAATTATAACATTTGTATTCAATTACTTTGGTATTTATTGTTCACTGGTTGCCCGTCAATTGTCTTCGTCATGGTATGTGTGCAACAAAATTCAGAGTGAAGAGCGTCTTTTTTTTTAACCGCTAAATATACAGACTGGTAAATCACAATCTTAGCTTGATATTTGCAGCGTCTTTAATTGCGAATGCATAGATCGGGTTAGTTTTGATTAGGTTACGTCTTAAATATTTTCTTAAAGTTAATAAGTTCCAAATTTCAGCTCTCTAGCTTTAAGGAAAGAATACAAATTAGTATTGATTGTTTTTAGGGTTCGTAATTACATTTTCAACCCTTCGCAGCACGTAACGAAATGTAAAACTGGTTTACTTTTTATGTGTATCGTGTAAGAAATAAATGTACAAAATTTCAGCTCTCTAGCTTTAAGGAAAGAATACAAATTAGTATTGATTGTTTTTAGGGTTTGTTATTACATTTTCAACCCTTAGCAGAACGTAACGAAATGTACAACTGGTTTACTTTTTATGTGTATCGTGTAAGAAATAAATGTACAAAATTTCAGCTCTCTAGTTTTAAGGAATGTATGAAAATTAATAATTATTGTTTTTAGGGGTTGTTAACACATTTTCACTCCTAGCAGCAAGTAACAAAATGTAAAAGTTATTTACTTTTCATATGTGTTTTGTAAGAAATATATGTAAAAAATTTCAGCTTTTTAAGGAAAGTAAACAAACAACATATATATTGTTTTAGGGGATGTTTCAACCCTTAAAGGTCAAATATTTTTAAATCCTATCTTAGAGAGCCTACAGCGCCTATGAGCCAAATGTTTCACGTTCCTTAACGGTATTAAATTAATATTTATAGTTATAGGGGTTGTTAATAAATGTTCACCCCTTAGCAGAACGTGATAAAATGGTAAAACTGCTTTATTTTTTACATGTATCTTCTAAAAAATAAATGTACAAATTTCATCTTTCTTGCTTTAAGGAAAGTATAACAAACAATGTATATTGTTTTATGGGTTGTTTAAACCCTTAAAGACCAAATATTTTAAAATCCTTTCTTAGTTCGCCTCTAGCCCCTATTGAACAATATGTGTACCAAATTTAACGTTCCTAGGCGGTATTCAATTAATATTTACAGTTTTAGGGGTTGTTACTACATTTTCATCTATTAGCAGAACGTTACAAAATGTAAAACTGGTTTACTTTTTATATCTATCGTGTAAGAAATAAACGTAAAGCATTTTTGTTTTCTAGCTTTAAGGAAATTATAACATACAATACTTATTTTTTTATTGGTTGTTTCAACCCATAAAGACCAAATATTTTAAAGTCCTTTCTTAGTACGCCTCTTGTCCCTATGACAAATGCTTATACCCAATTTCACGTTTCTAGGAGGTAAGGTTTTTGAGATATATAACAAACAATATTTAGTTGTCCTATTTCTATCACAAAGTATACACATGCCAAATTTCATCTCTCTAGTTTCATGGGAAGTGGGAGAATTAGTGATGATGAGTGAGTGAGGACTTTGCCTTTTATATGTATAGATTATATCAGTTTAGAAATAATAAGGTCCTTATGGTAAATTTATATATATAATAGATGGATTTACTGAAACAAATAAAATTTACATATTTACAAAACCAAAATACATAAGTTAACCATTGTTGCAAAAGCAACACCAAAATTGTTTTCTAACAATAAGTTCTTTCCGTCACAGTTTAGACTGATAACGAGGATATGTTTATTTAATTACAACAAACAAAGTACTTTAGAAATTAATGTAAACCATCCAGCAACTAAGGGATTTTTTTTATATTTATTTATTTATTTTTTTTTTTAATTAGGAAATAGCAAAAGCAAGTAGGCTACAGTAAAATGGCAAAACAAACTGGTGGTTAAAAATTAACTACCAGAATGTGATACATGACGTACAGACTTAACCCACGACGAGATTCTAAGAACAATTATTGCAAACTTACTTCAAATGAAAAAGAATTGAAATCAGCATAAATGTAAAAGTAACATTTTGGTTCAGTAACAAGGATTAAATATCCATACTTAATGTTTCTTCTAGGAACGCAACCAATGTTTGCTTGGAAAGAAAAATGTAAATAATAATAAAACAATTTTTCACGATCAATTAAATCTCCAAAAGAGCCAAGGTTGTATTCCAGAAAATTAGGCAGAGTTTGTTTTAAATGTTTTAAGGACCAACAAATATTAATGTTTGTCTAAAAAATGTATTTTTTAAATGTGTCACCTTTCATATATTGTAAACTATAAATCTGACAGCAAACT
Source organism: Philaenus spumarius (assembly GCA_018207615.1). NCBI lineage: Eukaryota > Metazoa > Arthropoda > Insecta > Hemiptera > Aphrophoridae > Philaenus > Philaenus spumarius. Next base: position 63,040 of record JAGFPH010002156.1, read on the forward strand.
TTAAATGGAGGACGTTTCCATGTTTTTTGAGAAATAAAAATATGTAATTAAATATTTGTAATGGCCTTCAAGCTATATTAGTAAACATTTATTGTTGGTTTTTTTTTATATAAAGGTTAAATATTACCTCTATTACAATGTTCTTTTTATTTCTTCACTTTGACATTACAGCAAAATATAATCTCGATGCAAGGTTGACTATTATTGGAATAAAACACCAATTCCAGTCAAAGATACCGCATGATATTCCAGTTTTCTCGTGAATAAGTAGACGGTACATACGGTTCAGAATCTTTTTTGTATTTCTGTCTTCAATGAATTCCGAAGCAGTATACATTTTAAGAATCAATTTCTGTATTTCGAACTTCAAAAGTGTGCAAGATGTGAGACTTACAGTAATATGTATTGCTAAAGAACTGAATAAAATTAAAAACCCAATAAAAACATTCAGGTTGGTTAAAGTGAATGTATTGTACCAATAATGACCGCCTGTGAAAATCAAAATGATACTTCCAGCAGAGTAGGCGAGGTAGGTATTGAAGTAATCGTTTATAAGACCCAACACTGTGTACAGTTCTTTGCAGGCTGTATTTATGAGTTTTAGGCGTCCGTTGTGACTGTCGCAGGATGAACATTGTGGTGCTGGGTTTTCGACAGGAGGTAACACACTAATTGTTAAACTCCTTGGTGAAATAGAAAGGTCAGTAATGCATGCCTCTAATAATCCCATACGTTGGTGAACTGTCAAAACCAACAAGTAAAATTTAATCATCGTCGCCCAAATCATTCCGTTGAGATGAAGATAGCTTAAGTGTATCGCATATGTCAGAACAGAATTATCTAGGAAGGAAAGAACTCTCAAAAATGTACAAAACAAGATGAAGGTAATTCCATTTGTAGCTACAGCTAAGATCGCACACAACCTCCATTTCTGATGTTCTACTACACGGCCCAGACGTTTTAGTTTGTTGTCAATGCTTTTTATATTCTCAAACATATCAACGATCGGTTGTAATGGTTGAAAGATTTCCACAAAAGATGCAGGGCAGTGGTTCGTAACAAGATGTCTGAAGTTATTGTAAATAGGTATTCAAAACGATGTAAATAAATGGCGTCATAAAGGATACAGCCTAAAACCAAAGCACCTGCAATAATGTGAACACAAAACAGAAACAGAGAGTAAGTTTTACTGACTTTATTTCGACATTGTTTTTTGAATGAAACAACAGAAGTTCCGAAAAATATCGACATTAAAGTAACCGGTGTAAAACTCCACAATATATCTTGAGACATTTTACAAAACTAATGTAAAACATACCCTCCGGTTTGTTTAAGTTCCGTTGTCATGGAAACGGTTATGAAACGCTCAGTACATCTGACATGGACAAGGTTAAGTATTTATTGTAGTAGAAATATTTACGGGTACATTGACACTATTATTCATATTTGTATAGTAATTATTTACCCTTCTGTTCATACTTTAAGCCAGGTTATTAATTATTTTTTATTAAAATTAGGCCGTGGGCGGGTTAAATGTTTTAAGGATCAACAATATCAATAGGCATATCTTTCACATGTCAAGGCGTTAAACCTTTAGTCATAGTTTTATAAATAAAACCAGACTATCATTTTGAGCAGGACTATATTAATTTAATCAAGTGAATACTGTGTTATAAACTTTCTGGTATTTTGAACATTTATTAAAACTGGCGTTTATTTAAATAAAATGTGCGTATGAAAAGTTTGTGTTAGAGAAAAAGATAAATTTTCTGATAAATAAATATATCTCGATTCCCTTTAGAAGTTTTTTTGAGGCTGGAGGAAATCCACTCCGTGTGTAGTGGGTGGTTGCCCTGAGGTGACCTACTTTAGCTTTACTCATATTCTTGCTGGTATTAACAGAAGTTGTGTTATTGTTTATTAGGAAGGATATTCATTTGGTCTGATTTGGTTGGTACTTGGCAATGTAATTGGAAACATTTTACATTTGATCAGTAACAAAATGAAGTAATCAACACTCATTTAATTAGTTACATAAAATCCATATTTCTTGCTAACAATTAATTAACGTATGTATTTTCCTGCACAATATGTGCTAGCAGCTATATTATATAAAATGGTAATCAGCTAACCAATATTTATTAGCGAATTTCCAAAGGAAAAATGAGCTATTGCAGTGGCCCTTATGGTAAGACCCAAGGTCGGGAGTAGCAAATGAACACCGATCATGGTCCCCAGAACACGTTTTTGGGTGTCATTAAAAATCATATACATAATGTATGTATGTGTGCGCACTCTAACGGACGCATTTTACGTCCGATTTGGACCAAATTTGGTACACACATTGGGTTTCTAAGTCGCTTGAACTGGTAGGTCAGCCAAAAAAATTTACCGGAAGTATACCACATTTTTGACCGGAAGTAATTTTATGTATTTATGTGTGCGCACTCTAACGGACGCATTTAACGTCCTATTTGGTCAAAATTTGGTACGCAAGTTGGTTTTCTAA
>JAGFPH010002156.1:67577-82170 GCA_018207615.1 Philaenus spumarius
GTATAACAAATAATATTTGTTGTTTTAGGGGTGGTATCTAACCTTACAGGCCAAATATTTTAAAATACTTTCTTAGTACGCCTCTAGTGCCTATGAGCAATATGTGTACCAAATTTAAATTTCCTAGGCGTATAACAAATAATATTTGTTGTTTTAAGGGTGGTATATAACCTTACAGGCCAAATATTTTAAAATCATTTCTTAGTACGCCTCTAGTGCCTATGAGCAATGTGTGTACCAAATTTCAATTTCCTAGATGCATAACAAACAATATTTATTGCTTTAGGGGTGGTATCGACCCTTACAGGCACAATATTTTAAAATCCTTTCTTAGTGCGCTTCTAGTGCCTATGAGCAATATGTGTACTAAATTTCAAGTTCCTAGGTGGTATGGTTTTTGAGAAACTGAGACCATTCAATCAATCAATGAGTGGTAGTTGGCTTTTATAAGTATAGGTTAAATTCAACTCCATGTATTTTTTTATTGCATAAAAATCTTCCCTAAGAAAAAATTGCACTTTCAAAGTTAAAATACATACTTGTTAACAATAGAACTACGTCTATTACCATCTTAAATGTATTAATATCTAAACAAATTTAATTTTAGATAACAGAGGAAACTGTGAATTAGAGTGACACTTAAAGTAAAGAAGAGTTTACTTTAACTAAATTACAAGTGAAAAAAATGAACCAAGACCGGGATTCGAAACCAGCATCTTTGCTACCAACTGAGTCACCCTGATCACACCAGATGTTATCTCACATACTGCTGTTTTCTGAACTAATAGACTGAATACATCGTATTAAAGGACATTATAAACAATAGTAATTCTATTTGCAGCTTTAGGTTGTGTTATTTTTAAATTGTAATATTAATAATAATGACCACTGAACGGTAATGGTCCTGGATTCAGATCCTGATCTTGGTCATTGTTCTTCACTGGTAATTTAGTTAAATTAACCCTTGCTGGGGTTACAAGCAGAAACCTTATTACAAGTTTTAAATTACTATGAGTTTATTTACTTTCGTAATTTACATTGTAAACAAAATACGTAAACCAATGTTTTAACATTTGTGAAATGAGAAAGATTTAAGAAAACAACAACATTTATCTAAATAACCTAACCTAGAGAATATTGACACCTTCAGCGGTAAACAATTTTATTGTTTTCCTGTAAATATAGGACACAAGGAAATAATCTTATTGTGAAACCTGGAAGTTTGACCGAATTTATGTATCTGCGATCTCTCAAAAGTCTAAATTTATAATCGTAACATTGCAATACTTGGGAAATGGTAAAGTCAAACAAAATTTTATTAAGTGTTAACATTGTGTGTTATTGTTTTAGTAAACTTGTAATATATCATACTAGCTGCTGTACCCGTGCTCTGCACGCCAACCCCGTTGGAACCGTCTATACACATAATCATGTTATCTTTATCATGTTTCTTCTTCTCCCTTAGGCTTCACTGTAATTATTACTGAAATTAAATGTCAAAAAGAGTCAATAAGCGAATGTTTACAGATATAAGACCTAGGGCATTAAATTCCTGGCGTCAAACAACTCCTTTGTGCAAATTTTCGTGAAATTCGTTAAAGCCGTTTTGAAATTTGGATAAATACAGAACTCCCTCGTTTAATAGTATAGAATTATAAATTTGGTTAATTTGGTTGCTATGGTAATGAATATAAACAAACGACATGTTGCTAAACATTTTATACAAACAGCTGATATTTTTATAGATAAAATTGAAGGTTAAAGAAGTTTTCAAAGCCAGTTTGGCGGTACCCTGATGGAATTTCTAAATAAAAATATGCTCATTTTTTAATCTGGGAACCTAAAAATATCCATGAAAAATTTCAGCTCAATAAATCCAGTAGTTTTTACGTGATTGAGTAACATACATACACACACACATACACACACACACACAGACAGACACCATTAGATTTTTATATAATAGTATAGATTACTGAATAATTTTAATGATAATATACCATGCATGTGTATTGAGTTTAAAACATTGTGATGCAATGTTTATTAATAGTCCAAGAATATTAGTCAAATGAAGGCAAGAATCTCGGAGTGAGAGATAGTCGGCCATAAACTTGTACAAACCTTTATTTTGTCACCCTAAAACTTGTCTCAAAACCTACTTATCGTAGGGTGTCCGCGACTACAGATATTCCAAGGTCAAATGTCAAAAAATCGATTTTTTACACATTTATTGCAAATATCTCGTTTAATATGGGTTTTATGCTATTTGTGTTTATTATAAAAATTTTAGGAAATTAAATTCTCTACAACATTTGTTGAAACATTTTTTTATATCTGCAACCATTTTCGAGATAGAGGGCAGAGCGCGCGCAGTGTTTATTTATTTAGAGTAACATTCGAGGTCAACCTCTTGTCCCGATTAAAAGCACGCCGTATAAAGTTTACAAATTATTGATAAATATATAATTCTAAATAATTTGCATTTTTTATTAACTATTACAGTATTACTATAAGAAGCTGCAAATCCCACGCTAGATAAAATATCCAATAGTTTTCTAGATCCATATCTTCTGTGAAGAAATACAGAAAGGCTTAATAGTAGCTGTGATGAAAAAGAACGCTCTCGGATGGCAGCCATTATTGCATGGCTTATTGAAGTACATTTTGTTTTTGAATGATCTACCTTTCCTTTCCTGTTTTTTAGGATGACTTCTTCTAAGAAATACAATAAAGTTTTTGGAATTTGTTGGTTAACATCATCCAACATTTTACTGGGAGGCGGATAAGATTTAATTTCAACAATGGATGATCGAATGTCTTCTCTAATAATAGCTGCTGCATGCAGCTTCTACAATTCTTAGTGTTTCTGCTTGAGGATTTAAGTGTTTATCATCGTACCAAGCTTTTGATAAAATATAAGCGTGTGCATCACTAAAAGAAATGATCGTAAAAGCTCCTATCTTTTTCGTAATTATTATATTGGTTAAGTACTTTTGTTGTAGCCTTGAAATAATAGTTTTATCCTCTGGTACTGTCAAGATATCTTTAAACTCTTTTAGTATAAATTGTGAATCATTATTATTTTCTATGTAATTGAAAATCTCTATCATAGCTTCTGAAACTTGATTATCTTGACGAAGTTTCGGATGAGACGATGGTACTTTATTAGTGAAGAAATTCGTTTAACAAATAGCATGGTATTTAGCTTCAGCAGCAATTAAATCATATTGAAAAAATATACGATTTTTCACCAATTCTCCGAAAGTATCACCACGTTTTTCTGCTTTTTTAATAACATTGTCTTTAAATTCAACAGTACTCACTGTACTTATCTTGCGTCTAATCTTTTCTTTTTTCTTTGTCTCGGCGGCCTCGTCAGCTTTTTCACCACAAAATAAACACTGCTTCTTGAAATCAAACACTTCACTTAGTCTTTTATGCGGTACAGTTGGAGAAGCTGTAGTTTCGTCTTGTTCTAGTCGCCGTTTTGCTGCTAGTATACAATTTTTGCTAATGTAAACAGTTCGGCTCTTTTCATGAACTTGTACAGAGGTTACGGTTTTTAAATAATCAATAAGGCCGTCGTTTCGTTCGATACTTGCAGTTCTCAGAGTTTTTGTACTACGCACTACATTCACTAATGATTCACCTTCCGAGTCTGAATTTTTACATATAAAACACAAATTATCCATAACTTTTAAAATTGTACGTCCGTATTTACCAAGATACGATTCAAAACTAACGAATAACAGTGGTTCCTTTAAAAATAAACCGATCGTAAGTAAGCAATTGAACATCAAATCTGTCCTTTCTTATCTGGCTATCAATAGAAAGGTTCGTACTATACAATAGAGGTCCGTTGTCCGTTGTCCCAGATATAATTTTTACCGTTTTAAAAGAATGCAAATTATTTAGAATTATATATTTATCAATAATTTGTAAACTTTATACGGCGTGCTTTTAATCGGGACAAGAGGTTGACCTCGAATGTTACTCTAAATAAATAAACACTGCGCGCGCTCTGCCCTCTATCTCGAAAATGGTTGCAGATATAAAAAAAATGTTTAATCAAAAGTTGTAGAGAATTTAATTTTATACAGTTTTTATAATAAACACAAATAGCATAAAACCCATATTAAAAGAGATATTTGCAATAAATGTGTAAAAAATCGATTTTTTGACATTTGACCTTGGAATATCTGTAGTCGCGGACACCCTACGATAAGTAGGTTTTGAGACAAGTTTTAGGGTAACAAAATAAAGGTTTATACAAGTTTATGGCCGACTATCTCTCATTCCGAGGTGAAACCCCTAATATGCCTGGACTATAAATTATGTACATGGACATCATGACAGGAATCATACCTAATCTGATTAGAAATATGTACAATTTTTAACTAAAATTATAATGCTCACTCTGTCAGGGAATGGATAACAATATTGGGGAGGTTGAATAAAAACTGAAAATTAGAAAAGTTAAACAAAGGCTGAGGTAAAGAATTATATTTAATAAATTAAAACATCAAAGCAATTTTTGTTTTACGCTATTATATTTTGTAAGGTCCTAAAATTATAGTAGAAGGTATATTTGGTAATCGTGTACCATGACAAGAAATATTAGTAAAACCTTGTTTCAATATTTTTAACGTACTTGTGCCAATGTTAACGTAATTTTATTGCAATTTCAGGATTTAAAAACACATGTGGCTCCTCGAGGAAGTCGTTAACAGTAAGTAGTCCACGTTTATTAAAAACAAAGTAAAAAATTCGACCACGCAGTTTGAACCTCTGACGTGAGTTGAGTAAATTTCCAAAATTAAGTTTATAGGCAGATGTTTTGGGGTTTTCAACCAACAATTTGGGAAATAGGTCTATTCACGTAGGTGCTGAATAGCTGCAAAATGGTTCGCACGCCATACCGCATATTGCGAGTATCTTCAATACACAAAGCATTGCGTGCTTCGCATGCCAACCCCCGTATTGGGAGTATCTTCAACACACAAAGCATTGCGTGCATTGCACGCCAACCCCACGAAAGAATCGACCGCATAGCTTTAAACCGGGTACTTCTATGGTATTTTACGTTTTGATCGATTTTGGGGGAACCAAGCAGCTATAAAGTCGCGTAAAAAAACAAAATTTGCAGAATAATATCCTACATTTATATTGGTAGAAAAAACTCAAAAACAAATCCATTCTTGTAGGAAAAATCTAAAAAAATAGTTACTTCCGGTCAAAAATAATTGCTTCCGATTGTTGTATAATTTTGGCTAACAATCTATTCCGAGCGACGTAGACAACCAACATGTGTACCAAATTTGAACCAAATCGAAAATGCGGCCGCTAGAGTGTGAACACATATATACATATATATATATGATTTTTAATGACACCCCAGCAAAACGTGTTCTGGGGACTATGATCGGTGCTCATTTGCTACTCCCGACCTTGGGTCTTACCATATTACCATAAGGGCCACTTCAATAGCTCATTTTTCCTATGGAAGTTCGCTAATTACGTGTGAACGTCTGTAGTTTCGTTCAAAAAACAATGTCGAAACAAAGTCTGTGCCACTTACTCACTTTTTTTGTTTTGAGTTCTCATTATCACAAGTGCTTTGGTTTTAAGCCGTTTCCTTTATGACGCCATTTATTCAAAACTTTTTGAAAATCTGATTGCAATAACAACAGAAATCTTGCTGCGAACCACTGCCCTGCATCTGTTGTGGAAATCATTCAACCATTACATTACATAACCGATCATTGATATATTTGAGAATATAAAAAGCATTGACAACAAACTAAAACGTCTGGGCAATGTAGTAGAACATCGGAAATGGAGGTTATGTGCGATCGTAGCTTGAATATACTTATTTCCCAAATTGTTGGTTGAAACCGTAAAACATACGCCTATAAACTTAATTTTGGAAATTTGCTCAACTCACGTCATCGGTTCAGCTGCGTGGTGAATTATTTTGATCTTTCAATTGCCGTTTATTATTATATTGCTTTTTATACAAATATTGACTGTTTCCACACGTTTAATGTTAATATAATAAAGGTGTAGAATTAATCATAACATCATAGCTTAGATGGTAAAACCAGTTAAATGTAAATTCATTGTTAATACATTCAATAAACATAAAATGTTGGTTCATCCGTCTAGGCCTAACCTAAAATTATTATTGTGTATATGTTTAATTTATTTTACCTGTCTTAACGGTAACAAATAAACAATAATTTTAGGTTAGGCCTAGAAAGTAATTTTAAGACTAAATTTTAATTTTCAGCGCTTGACGATAATATCTAAACTACGCCGAACGGAACAGATCGTCTCATAATTTAAATTGATGAACCAAAACATATGTTTCTTAAATGTATTTACATTCATTGCCATAGAAACCAATTTGGTAACGTTTATTTCGTTACTCGTATTTTATATTTGTCATTGCCGTAGCAACCAATTAATAACACTGTTTTTCGTTACGCATTAATTTTCTGTTTTTAAATCCTACCGCAACCCGCGTTAAGAAACTTCGTTCCAAAAACACTGACTGTTTGTGCATGCTAACGATAAGTTGAAAACATTTAAACTTTAAAATGGCAATTGCTTGGCTTTGGATAAAGTAAACCAAATAAAATATCTAGGTTAAATAATTAATTCAGATTTCACACGGGATGGACATATTAGGAAACTTAGGGGAGAAATGTATAGTGCGCTAAGAAAATGGTTTGGCATGAATCCTTTATTTAGTGTAGTGCTAAAATATTGTTTTTTTATATAAGGCTGTGATTACCTTGCAGGTGCTAATTAATTAACTAAATAATTATTAATAAATGATTTTATTTTTATTTTACCTTGCGTTTTGTGATCTGGCGTCCTTTTGGGTTGACGACCTCGGTTTCAACTGCACTGAGTCATTTTCAAGTCACTTTATATAAAAATCACACTACAACAGTCACATTATTCAACAATTAAAACAATTATAATTACCGTGGTTAAACGGTTCGTCAATTCTTTTATAAAACATAAAAAGTGTGGATGCTTCAAGTTTAACTACGTACGCGAAAGGATGCATCCACACTTTTTATGTTTTATAAAAGAATTGACGAACCGTTTAACCACGGTAATTATAATTGTTTTAATTGTTGAATAATGTGACTGTTGTAGTGTGATTTTTATATAAAGTGACTTGAAAATGACTCAGTGCAGTTGAAACCGAGGTCGTCAACCCAAAAGGACGCCAGATCACAAAACGCAAGGTAAAATAAAAATAAAATCATTTATTAAATTATTGTGATCAAGAAGTAGGACTTATAATGAAATAATTATTGTTTCTTTTTGAATTTTATGATATCAAAATAGTGCAGTTTAATTTTGAACCGCGACACAACTCTCTTTTTTTCATTTTCTTTTTATAACCAATGAAATGTTGGAAGTCTCAAACAGGCAATGCCTAGGAGACCCCTAAATTATTTATTTATTACTAGATTTAGGTTTAAATTTATTATTATTTTAGGTCGATATAAGAAAGAATTGTGTTTCTTTTGATTTTGTAAATATTTGTGTATAGGTATTTGGTGATAAATAAATAAATCATCATATAAAAGGGTTGCTATCCCATTCTAACCCCTTAAACGCCAATCACCTCATTCGATTGGTTTACTCTTTGTATGCAACATTTATGACAAAATAGCTATATTTATTCAAGAAACATAACGAATATTTATGGTTTTAGGAATTGGTAGCTCACCTTTTCACCTGTTAATAATAAAAACACAAAGGCTCTAATTTGATCGCAAATATGACGCAATAAAACATCTTTTGCTTTTAATATACTATTAAAATATATTATTGTTCACTTTAAAATTCACAATCAAGTTCTGATTGACAGTAGGGTCTATATCTGTAAATAAGCAGAAGCTCGAACTTGAATGATTCTACTAAAATTGCAATAATTCAGACCAATAGCCCAACACAGACTATGCACAGACATGTCAGGACGCATCAGATGAATCAATGTGCATTATTATTCATATAACAACAACACAAAGTTTAACCTAACAGTTGTAAACATAACCTTAAATTGTTTACATAGTTGTTGAAGTATTACAGTTGTTTGATGAAGTCAGATGTTACATGCTATTGAATTAAACAAACAAACAAACAATACAACCTTGCTAAATCTGTTACTCATGTACAGACGTACACTCGCTTTTATAGGAGTTGATAAGCATTAAGTTTAATCTGTTTTGTATTAACAAGCCAGAGCGTTGTTGAAGACAATTTATTTCAGATTTGACAAATCTTTTGACGTCATATTTAATTAAATACCAGATTGAAGTAAGATGCAATAAAACTTAACTCCGCTGAATGTTATTTCAATCCGAGCCTCTATTAGGTCGTTTTTATTTCAAATTGATTTGAAAATTTAATATACGTTTATTATTATATTCAGTTCTTTTCTTTACAAGATTGCTTTCCGTTTAAATTTGTCCTGAGCTTCGAAGCTTCCAATACCTCTGTTGTTGCCGGCACTTAGTTCATAGTGGGCAAATATTTCTATCATCCAATGAAAGTGAAGGGGACTGAAACAAACCTTAGTTTAACACACAGCTGTTTAAGAATATAGTTCACAATTTCGTTAAAGAAAACCATTACAACTTTGAGGAAATAACTACTTTGATTTTTACTTTCTCCCCCCTATAGGCTACGTAGTATATGGAGAAAGTATTGTTTTTGTCCAAATTTTCTAATTTGAATTTTTATTTGAATTATCTGCTGAACCCCCAAACATTTTTTAGTGGAATTATCTGTGTTGGTGCTTCCTGAACCCGAAAATATTATTAGTGGAATTATTTGGTTTGGTGCTCCCTGAACCCAAAAAAGTGTTTTTTTGGTGATGTCTGTCCGTGTTTCTGTGTGTCTTTTAGGATGCGAGCGGGAGACCATACCAACGGTCCGATTTTGATGAAATTTGATATGTAGGTGTAGTTCTGGAATATCTCCAGAAAGTTTTTCAAATTTTTGATTTTTTAGATGTTTTACTCCCTAAAAATGGCAAAAAAACGAGAAAAATCTAAATTTCTCAAAAACGGCTCTAACGATTTTGATAAAATTTGGCTTATTTTGAAGCCCTTAATACATTATGCAAAAAATGCATCGTTCTAAAAATTCTTGTTTAGGTAATAATAATAATAATAATAACTGATTTTTGGGGGTTTTTTGACAAAAATGGGGTTGTTTTTCAAAATTTTCAAAACCTTTTTTCGTGCATCTATACAAGCTTAAATAACATGTTTGGTGCAAATTTGTTCATAATCGATTGAATAGTTTAATAATAATAATATAATAATATAATAAATGTGGATGGGTGTTACATGCATAGAATATTTTCCATGGTATGTCCTACTTTTGCAATTCTAAATAGCCACCTCCTATGCTACTCTTGGGAAGGTATAAAGTTTCAACTGGGAGAAAGTTATAACTGGGTGGCAGTTATCTGATACCGTTTTATGTAATCAGAAAATAGTAGAAAGTTTCATAAAAGGCTTAAACCAATTTAACCATAACTACCCCAAAATAAAATATTTTGGTATAAATACTTCAAACAAAGGGTGTTACAATAAATAAGTGCCTTGCTTGGTTGTATTTATATTGTCTCTGCGTAATTACCTTAACACAAGCGCGCCCTTGCCTGCACCGCAGTCAGTACAGTCTGCTTTAAATGAAATGATATATCACTGACAAACTGCACTCTTATGCGGTCAAACTTCCGATGAATGAAATTTTACAAATCAATATTTTTCTGAATACTTTAACATTTAAGAAATAATTCGACCACGCAGCTGAACTGCTGACGTGAGTTGAGCTCATTTCCAAAATTAAGTTTATAGGCCTATGTTTTAGGGTTTCAACCAACAATTTGGGAAATACGTCTATTCACGACGGTGCTGAATAGCTGCAAAATGGTTCGCACGCCATTCCGCATTTTGGGAGTATCTTCAATACACAAAGCATTGCGTGCTTCGCACGCCATTCATCATATTGGGAGTGTTTTCAATACACAATGCATTGTGTGTTCCGCACGCCAACCCCACGGTAGAATCCACCACATGGCTTTGAAAAGTGGACTTCTATGGTATTTTACGGACTGAAATGAAATTTGGTACGTAGCTTCTTCTAGGGCCCTAGGTGCTGTCTAAGAAAAATTTTCAAAATATTCGAAATTTTAGGGGGGTTTAAGGGGTCAAAGTTACTAAAAAAACCTATCGAACAGATTGGAATGAAATTTGGTATTATCTTCCTCTAAGGCCCTAGGTGCTCGCTAAGGAAGGTTTTTAAAAAATTCGAAATTTTATGTGGGTTTGGGGGATCAAAGTTACTAAAAATCCCCATAAGAAATACATAGAGTAATATATTTATTGATTTATATATATTTTTGTGTTAATATACATTTAAATTTGATTTGTCTATCCGTGCAAAGCCGGATCTTGTTAGGTAGTATACATATACATATATGATTTTTAATGACACCCCAAAACGTGTTCTGGGGACCATGATCGGTGCTCATTTGCTACTCCCGACCTTGGGTCTTACCCTAAGGGCCACTGCACTAGCTCATTTTTTATATGGAAATTCGCTAATAATATATGTACAACTGCGTTGATGTAATTAAATTTAAACTATCTAATGGCGAAGTTGAAAAGGTTTAGCAATAGGTTATCAAAATTATATGGAACATAACCTCAAAACTTGCAATCTTAATTCCCCCGTATTCCTTTGGTTGGTAATGTATAGGAAAGTGTATAGACATGAGGTTGTAATATTTAGAGAAGAGAAGGAAGATTAGTAATATAGAAGGCACGACAATGTTCACTGTTAGCTGATAAAATAACTAAAATGTTAGTTCCTAATTTTGGGCAGGAGGTGCTGTCCCCAGCGGGAAAATTAAATTATAAACTGTATTTTTCAAATAGAACAGCTTTACTTTCAGTGGGCTGAAAAGAGAAAGCCTTGGAAGGATAATTTGTATGGTCGTGCATTTATAAAGTTTATCTGCAACTCGGCTTCAGGTAGTATTCTGTCTAGTCGGTTGCCATTTCCTTAATAAACTATACGGAATGGGCTTTAAAAAGTGTTACATTCCTTCGACTTACAGGCGTCCGACAATTAGTGTGAAACTTTCTTCGAACAAGATGCTTTCTTCAAATTCAAAGTTAAAACTAAACAAAAACTTCGTATAAAAGGCAAAAGAAATTTACTCCTTTAAGCAATCGCCGGTCTGTCATTCGCATGCATTGGTTCACAGTACTTGTGACGAGGGTCTCTTTTGAATGTCGACTTGGATATTGCGTTAGGATACATGGGTTTATAACACGAACAGTCAGTGTTACCGACATATACATATATATTGTACCCGGTACTTTAAATTCTTCTTTTTGAAGTTATACTTCTTTGCGCCCGTTGTAATCTGGATGGAGTGTCGGTCGAGAAACCGCGTCACGCGTTAGGAGTAAAGTCCGGAAAGTGCCTTTTTATACCTTTCTTCGTAAATTCGTATACTTTCCTATACTTCAAAACGTCGGATTGATTTGCAATTTAGCACACTTATCAAGGACCTATGGCAATGCAATATTAATTTTGTTAGGTGTAGTAAGTGAGCATTGATCATGGTCCCCAGAACACGTTTTAGGCAGTCATTAAAAATTTTATATGCAGGGTGATTCACGACGATATGCAGAAACTTCGGGAGCTCATTCATTTTGTTGGGTGTAGTAAGTGAGCACTGATCATGGTCTCCAGACTAACTGTGACCAACCAAACAGATGCAACGATAGTATTCATAAGCGTATGTAACAGAGAAGGAAAGAATGGGATATTAATTTTAAAATATGCCTTCAGTGTTGGTTAGTTTTTTTATAAAAGAATAGGCTATCATCTACAAAACAGTAGGGCTACTCTAAGTTACGACTAGTTTTTCCCAAAATATATTAAATCAATGGCTATACCATTGGATGGCCAAAGAAGTATAACTTTCACCGTCTGGTCCGACGCAGACCCAAATTTGTGTGTGTCTATGTAGGCCTATACGCATAATGTTCTAACGATCGAGTTTTTTAGATTCTCTTTATTTTGGACAGAGTATATTTAGACTTGGCTAAATTATGTTGTGGAATTACAAATTTTTGAACCTAAACATTTTATTTACAATAATAATGCATTGTGGTATAACATAATATTATTGTGAGTCTTTTATTATATCTGAAACCATGTCCAATATACAATATTATATAATAGATGGTCTTTATCAGAACTAAAAATGTGTAATAATTTAATAGCCTTTAAGTAATCCTGACAAATTAATAACTTTTTCTAATAACTCTTAATGTGTTTTAACTAACATAGTCTGTTGCCGACATTGATTTCCAGTGATTTCTTACCGACTTTGAAGACATTTTTGGGACTTTATTTAGATCTTCTATTTTTGACAATTCACCCAAAATCGGTTCTAAACAGAAGTTGCAAGGACACATACATATTTGAGTGTGCAGCGTTGAAATGGAGCAATCCCATGCCTATTCACCTAAACTGAATAATAAAATGTAATATTGCAGTTATAAACATAACAAATTTAAGAAAGATTTCATATATAAAGTTAGTATTTCATTGTTTAAAGTCCTCTGCCTCAGTAAAACTATCGTATCATCAACTTATTTGTTTCTCTTTCATCATTTTCTTTGTAAAAACAAATTTAATCCTGTCTCTCTTAGTCTAAGAGCATTCCATTTTACCCGAACCAGAGTCTTCTTTTCATTTCCTAGGTAATTTTCAATATTAAAAATTAAATTCTATCGGACACTATCAATAGCGTACACAAAAAATATCGACGGCAATCGATAGCGCAAACTATCGAAAATAGAATTGAAGATAGTGGTGTCGATAGTTTTCCTCCTCTACTCTGCAATAAATAACTCAGCAGCTGCTAGACATGTAACATTATTTGTACAATAACGGGATATTTTGTAGTTGAAACAATTACTTCTGTTCTCACTGCTTGCATTAAGTTTAAACTCTTATAGTCATTAGGTTACGTCTGATGATCCCATGCTCGTTCTCTCAGACTGCCAAGAACCGAAACTCTCAATTGAGAGTTGTTTGCAATTTGGTCTACACTTCCTGCTCGCTTATCTTACTAAAATCCTTTTACTTTATTTATTTCCGAATTGAGCTAAACTTAACTCTTTATTACACCTTCTTTTAAATGTACAAACGGTACCAGGAACTGGCACGTACTTTCTGACAAACATATTTAAATTATTAAACAGATTCACTGTGACTTCATAATTTTGTAGGAGGTGTAGGACAGGTAATAAATATTATTATTATTATTACCTAAAGAGAAAACTATTGGAACGATTTCGAACGAATTTGCACCAAACACGCCAATTAGGCCTGTAAAGATGGACGAACAATGGTTTTGAAATTTTTTTGAAAAACAACCACCTTTTCGGCCAAAAAAAAACCCAAAATCAGTTATTATTATTATTAGTTAAACGAGGATTTTTAGAAAGATGCATTTTTTTGCATATGGTAGTGTACATTAAGGGCTACAAATAAGCCAAATTTTATCAAAATCGTTATAGTAATTTGTTTATAAAAAAATAATAACTTATTTTTTGGGGTTTCTTTAGCCAAAAAGGGGGTTGTTTTTCAAAATGTTTCCAAACCCTTCTTCGTTCAACTATATGGGCATAATTGACATGTTTGGTGCAAATTTGTTCGAAATCGATCGAATATTTTTCTCTCTAGCTTTTTATTCATACATACAGACAGACACAGACATACAGACAGACATTTTGTAAAAACCACATTTTTTAACTCAGGGGGTACCAAAACGGATATTTCCACAAAAATCTCAAAATCGATTTTGTTTTGCGATTACAATACTTTCTCTATACTATAGTATAGTGAGGAAGTAAAATAAGTTTCCTTTTACCTCTGTAATAACTCTTTTAGATGGTTTAATAACTGACCTACAATAAAAGTAAAACTTAACCATTATTTTCTTTATTGCAAAAAACTCTTCTTACAGAGGCAAAACAGTAAACTTTCAAAGTTAAATACATATTTATTAAGAACAAAACTACATCTATTCTTGTTTTTGTATTAATACATTTAAGGTAAAATAACAGAGTAAAACGTATATAAGTGTAAACTATTAGGCTAAATTGTGTTTATTTAATGTGTTTCTATAAAAAAATATTGTAATAAATGAACAGTTTTGATTTTTGTGTAATAAGCAAGATTTAGCTTAAGAAGAACAGTCATTTAAATAACTTAACAGAAAATAACTACAACTTTTGAATTAAACAGTTGTTTGCCTGCAAAAATAGAATTATCTTTGTGAAAACTGTATTGTAAAAATGTTGTCTCTGTAATTGAAAAAATGCAAAATTTAAAAATGATGACGTATAATGTACTATAAGGCTATAAGTACATGTTAAATGGTAAAGTAGAAAACATACTTAACCCTATAAGCGTCTGGCGACGAGAATTCTAGTCGATTGCGTTCGTCTACATACCGGCATCC
>JAGFPH010002156.1:87584-99856 GCA_018207615.1 Philaenus spumarius
GACCACTCCCGATCATCATTTGACCACTCGCAACCATCCTTTGACCACTCTCGACCACATTTTGACCACACCGACAACCCTTTGACCACTCGCAACCATCCTTTGACCACTCTCGCTCCCGATTATCATTTGACCACTCGCAACCATCCTTTGACCACACCGACCACTCTTTGACCACTCCCGACCACTCTTTGACCACTCCCGATCATCCATTGACCACTCCTGACCTTAGGTCATAAGAGTCACTGGATTAGCTTAATTTTTCTATCGAAATTCGTTAAAAATATATCTTTGATAAAGCTTCAAATGTTTTTTTTTTTTAAATGAAACACAGATTCAAATTTAATTACCACAACAAATACGATGTTAACGGACAACATCTGGTTTTTAACAAAATCTAATATAAATATATTTTTGGTGTTTGTATTATAAAGAAATAAAAACTTAATAATGTTACTCGTAGACTAGATGTATTGGTGTTGCAAATAGTGTAAAAATTAAGGTCAACTTATCATAAACATTACGCGTAATAATCAGAGTAATAAAATATTTTCAACGTTAAATAATTATTTCACTCATATGGAATCTAGCAGTGCTCTTAATTACAGAATTGAAATATACTGCCTTTTATTTATAAAAGGAGATACATTAATGTAAGAAAATGTCGAGTTGGTAAAAGTCTCATTTTATTTGAAGTAGGCGGATCATTCTTAAATTGGATAAAAGCTTTCTTAAAGAAAGAAATATAATAAAAGATATTCCTAAATCACAAAGCAAGCAGAATTGAGTAGTTCGTAGTAAGATTCCAAAAATAACAAAAATCAGTTGTTAGTTGTAAATACAGAATCAAAAACTCACCCACAACGGTTTGAAGGCATCCACGTCTTGTACCGACTCATTTAAAGTAATAAAATTTCGCATTTACAATTTTTGCGTAGTTTATTGGATAAAAAATGTTGACGTATTGTGTGGAGCGATATATATACTCCTTAAGGAATTAATATTGTAAAATGGTTTATGAAAATGTGTTTCTACATTTCTAACTAAATGCAATACAAACGAATTTAACTGCACATCACCGAAGATTAACAACGAAATAAATGTTTTCATCGTTTTTAATCTGTGATTATTTTATTTTAAAAAACCTGCAAACAGTATGTACAATTATAGAAGTTGAAACCTCTGCATTTATTCCGATATCAAATAAAGTTTCCCTAAAATTAGAACCTAACGCTAATTATATTTCATATCCCAATATCGCAATTAACCTTTCATCTCTAACTTTTAAAATCTCATTTCCGGGTTTTACTGTTTAAAACTGACTGGTTTAGTTATTGATTGGTTTTTTAATTAGGAGTTTAATTATTGCTATGACGTTTCTACCAGTTACTTTTATTATTTTCCGTTTATAAAAGGTGAGCTCAGAAATTTATTGCTTTTTCAACAACGTTTAATTAATTGATGTGAGCAATAAACCTCATTTTAAAATTTGTAAAAAAGCCCACTATTAAACAAAATATCTTCAGCCGTTTTTGTGTAGTTGGATTTGAAATTTGGATTTTTCATTTAAAACTATTACAGGATCCTTTAAACATAATGGGATCTAGAAGGTAAATATAATGTGTTCTAGGAACTAAACATAATGGGTTCTAGGAGCTAAACATAATTGATTCTAGGAGCTAAAGCTTTTTTTTTTTTATTTTAACGTCCTGCTGTTTTGCACTTAAGGCTAATGAAGACGGGACCTACAGTTTTACGTGGAATCCGAACCACAGCCAACGATGTCTGTTAAGAAACCATTTAGAAAATTATTCGGGGTCAATGGGAATTGAACCCGGAACTTTTCCATTGATGGTTGCCATGACGATTGATAAAGCTTTGACGCCTTAACAACCATGGCCATCGTGGCACTGGAGGAGGAGCTAAAGCTAATGGGTTCTAGGGGGTAAACATAATGTGTTCTAATAGATAAATCTAATGGGTTCTAGGGAGTAAACATAATGGGTTTTGGAGCTGAAGCTAATGGGTTCTAGGGGTAAACTTAATATTTTTTAGGAGCTAAACATAATGGGTTCTAGAGCTATAGCTAATGGGTTCTAGGGGTTAAAAATAATGATTTTTTTTATTTTTTTTAGCGATGATAACTGTCAAGGTTGTTTGCATTTAAAAAAAATAAGAATATTTATTTGTATTGCATTAACCTTCCATAAAAAAATTCACCCTTCAGTGAAAGTGAAAATGTAGAAATTGTTTAATGTGTGTGGTGTGTATACAATGAGATTTGTTTAGTTGTTGCAAAGTAACATGTATGTTTGACTCGGGACCGCGAGGGACGCCAACTCCCTCTTAATAGGTGCAGCTAGTCCACACCCCCCGTGCGGGAGCCTAGTTTAAACCGGCCTTAACGACCTTACTCTGTGTCCATAGATACCTTTGTGGAATAACAAACTTAATCACCCCCGCCATGGTATTTAGAGTGGGGGTATCTTCAAGATCAAGGTACAATCATAGATCATGAATAATAAATAGATCTTGCATCCGTACGGCAGCAGTGTGGCGGAAATTAGGTTGTCGGGAAAATAGTACATGGATCGCGCCGCGAGGTAGCGCTAGGGAGAAATCAATGGTAGCATTGGTGTTTCACTCAGCTTCCGTCGTTTCCCCAATAGATAGCGCCACTATCGTCGAATTTCCAGTGGAACGAAATATTGCATTGGATGTTCTATTACGTTATCCAAATACAATGGTACAATCTCGCAAAGCGGAGTCCATAATCCGTGGCCGTCAGGTCAAGGTACAAACACGCAAAGCGAGGTTTCCGCTGCGAGAAGAACGAAGACGCGCGTGAGCCCGGACTCTCAGCCTGAGGTACAAATAAATTCTATTAATATTATTTCGTACACGCATGCAGCTATTTAGCCTCTACCCTGGTAAACTAATTTCTAAAATAGTTGGATATACGCTCAACCGTCACGTCAGCGTGTCAGCTGCATGACTGAATTATTTTTTAATTACAAACAATTTCTCAAATTAAAAGTTTCTGCTTTAATGATAACTACAGTAATGGAAAGGACCTGGGATATAGAATAAATATTGCTATTCCGCCATTGTTATTAAGATCTTATTTTTGAAGATGAAAACTTCAACGTGTAAACATGAACACTGATTCCATCTCATCAGTTTGATTTCAGAAGTAAAGATTCTCAATAAAGTAAGATATGTGCATATTGTTTTTATTTTTTTATTTTAGACAAAATGTATTAGTATTTTTGAGAGGAAAACTATTATCCTTTCTTTAATATATTTAAAAAAAATATGTGTAATACACAATTAAATATTACTGTATACTTACTATTTCATGCTAGGTAACAATCAAACTAAATTTAAATTTGCACAAATATAATAAACGGTAACAGGAACTGGCACATACTTTCTCACAAACTCATTTAAATTATTAAACAGATTCATTGTGACTTCATAATTATTGTAGGAGAGGTGATATGAAAGTAGAGACTAACTAATAAATATTATTATTATTAGCTAGAGAGAAAACTATTCGATCGATTTCAAACAAATTTGCACAAAACACGCCTATTAGGCTTGTCAAGATGTACGAAAAAACGTTTAGAAAATTTTTGAAAAACAAACCCATTTTTGGCCAAAAATTTTCCTAAAAATCATTTATTATTTAATTATTAGCTAAACAAGAATTTTTAGAAAGATACGGTTTTCTGAGAATGGTAGTGTACATTAAGGGCTACAAATAAGACAAATTTTATCAAAATCGTTAGAGCCGTTTTTTTTATAAAAAAATAGTAACTGAATTTTTGGGGGTTTTTTGGCAAAAAATGGGGTTGTTTTTCAAAATTGATCATAAACGTTTTTCGTGCGTCTATACAGGGGTTGTTTTTTGACATGTCTGGTGCAAATTTGTTTGAAATCGATCGAATAATTTTCGCTCTAGCTTTGTATACATACAGGCATACATACAGACAGACATACATTTTGTAAAAACCACTTTTTGGGCTCAGGGGGTCCCAAAACGGATATTTCCACATAAATCTCAACATCGATTTTTTTATGTGATCACTATACTTTCTCTATACTATATTATAGTGAGAAAGTAAAAATTTAAGAGTTAACATTACTGAGCAAAAGGTATAAATGTGTGACATTTAAAGCAAAGATTTCTTTATTTTAACAGTTTAGTTATTGCATACAAATATTTCTTCAGAGACTTGTGCATTTGTAAGTTAAACTACATACTTGTAACATTAAAACTACGTCTGTTATAATTTATAATGTACTAAAATCGAACAAATATTAAAGTTAACATTACTGAGCAAAACGTGGGAAAGTGTGACATATAAAGCAAATGTGTTTTTATTTAGACAGATTTAATTTTTGCAGACAAATATTTCTTACAGACTTGTGCAATTTCAAAGTTGAAATCATAATTTTTAACAATTAAATTACGTCTATTATCAGCTTTTATATACAAAAATAAGTTAATAAAAAAAAAACAAATGTAAATGTGTAATATAAAACAAATTAATGCGTGTTTAGTAACTGTAATTCTAGATTTATTTAAGCCATGAATCTATTTAATACAACAAGAAAGCATCTTCAGTTGGTGTAATTTCATTGAGACTTCATTTTAAAGTAATTGTGAAAGTGTTTCATTAATAGCCTACAATAAAATAACCTTATAGTTTACAATCCTTGTACACCTACGTATGTAATTCATAAAATACATATTTATTGACAACAATTTACCCATATTTGTAATTCACAAAACCAAGTGGAATCACAAAACCAACATTTATTTATTGAATTAACAAAATGTTTATTAATTGTTGTTTGCAATTTGTTATATGTTCCTTCTCGCTTTTTCTGATGGATAATGTTATATTCTTTATTTTTAACTGATACTAAGTGAACTTATTTATATAACTCTTTTAATATAAAATAAGTTACCGTTAATAGTTTTAGGAACGCACCTGATTAAGTTGTGGTTTCATAACTAACCTTTAATAGGAGTAAAAGTGGATTAACAGTCAAGTAGATTTCATTATTGCATTTTACAGAGATATGTGCATTTTAAATGTTAAAATTCTACTTGCAACAATACAACTGCGGGTATCTTAAATGTATTCATTTATACAAAAATGAGTTAACACGATCAATGAAAAGTGTAACATATAAGACAAATAAGCATTTGCTTGACGTATTTTTAGATTTAGATTTTAAATGTACCGAACTGGTAAACAAAAACAATCATCTAGTTGGCTGAAGAACAAATTGTACCTTCTGCATTAAACAATTGTTTCACAGTTAATATAGAAGACCAGCAAATTCTCTTATTGCGTCTTATATGTTTGTCTGGAATCTCAATAAATGGAATTTTCAGAATCTCGACATTAAAATATGTTTGTTAAATGGTGCAGGATAATCACTCTTTGCTAAATAGTAATACAACTAAATATGTTAATGTTCATTCTCGTCGCTTTGTATTCAACAATAACGTAATATATCAAACGTATTAAATTTTCCATTTCCTTGATACGTACACTTTACATAAATTTGGTTTAAGAAAATAATTAGTTACATTAAGATAATTTTCAACACAACTTAAAAACGCTAACAATACTGTATGACTTAAAATACGGAAATGAATTGAATACTGGAGTAGGCTAATATGATTTCAGATAACTTTCACTAGCTACAGTTAGTTGAGGATTAGCTGTAAATAGGTCTTTTAAATCGGTTGTAATTTAATGAATTATGGCCAGTAATTTTTTGGTGAAGCATTACATTGGCGCATAATATATGTAAACAAGTTTACTATTTTGTTTATGTAATAGTTCTGAAGATTGACGCCATAACTGTGGGGTATTGGTAATGTAATATTTCTGTCTAGCAAACAAACTAAATATAGCCTACATTTTTTAAACAAAACTATATATTTTAAAATATAAAAACTATTAAATTAATAAAACAGTCTTAAAGGGATCCGCCACAATTAAAATGGGTATATTTTAAAAATTTTAAAATTTCTAAAAGTTATATTTTCTGATTCTGCGTCCTTTAGAGAACATGTATGTAAAGTTGTATGCATATCTGGAAATATTTTCCTTGGCAAAAAAACAATAAAACAAAATTGGTGTATTTCTGGATTGTTCGTATTCTCCAGCCAAAAAAGATTCAAAAAGGTTTGCTCACAAAGAAAGAAAAGGCATCACAGAAGTACAAAAACTACAGAAAGTTTCTCAAAAGCAGAGAGATTACAGAAGAGCAAGAGTAGAAAGCGAAAGAAGGGGTTACATATGGAGCAGAGGAGTTTTAGTGGGGAAAATACACTTTTGGGTGTTCGCAGACTTTCCCGAAAATCAAGGCTTTCATTACGTTTTGTTGAATAAAATCTTAAGTTTTCGAACTAGCCTAATGCAATTTTTACCACACCACCCTTATACCATGTACTACTTTTAATGGTATAGTCAACCTTATATACCATCAAATACTATTATTGTTTATAATCTTGTTAAAGAAATTTGGTTAAATTTGAAAAAGTTTTACTAAAAATTGCCTAAAACAGTTTTTTGTTATGTTACAATGGTTTTTATACCCTTAAAATACAGTAGATTATAAGGAACAAGAAAATATATTTTTTTTTAAATACTTATAAAACAAAAAAGTTATTTAAACTTTTAATAATACAACCCCCCACCCCAAAATATACATAAATATATATAGATTTAGGTAAACAAAAATATTTTTTGTCATATTCCAACTATAAGGAATTATCAGAGAATAGGTTGAAAAATTACCACAGATATGAAAATTAGGTGTAATGCAGACGGATCCCCTTAACAATAGTTTGTGTATTTATAACTTCCAAGACAAATATTATTTTTAAATTGTATAGTTTAAGGAATGAAAATATTTAAATAAATGTTCTTATATTCTCCAAATAAAAAATAGTGTTAGGATTTCATAACTAATTAAAATATACCTTAATGTTTACATTACATTGTTCACTTTGACATTACAGCAAAATATAACGTCGATGCCAGGTTGACTATTACTGGAATCAAGCTCAAATTCCAGTCAAAGATACCGCACGATATTCCAGTGTTTTCTTGAATAAGTCGACGGTGTAGACGGTTTAGTGCCTTCTTTGTATCGCTATCCTCAATAGATTCCGATGCAGTATACATTGTACACTTCAATTTCTGTATTCCGAATTCCAAAATTGTGCAAGCTATAAGACTTAAAGTGATATGTGCGGCTGTAGTGACAACTATTATCATAAACCCGATAACATTTTCCACGTGTGTCAATGCATCGTAAAATATTTTACCAGCTGAGAACCATAAAACCAAAATCCCAGTAGAGTAGGCGAGGTAGGTATTGAAGTAATCGTTTACAAGACCCAACACTGTGTACAGTTCTTTGCAGGCTGTATTTATGAGTTTTAGGCGTCGGTTGTGACTGTCATAGGATGAACATTGAGGTTCTGGGTTTTCGACAGGAGGTAAGACACTAATTGTTAAAATTCTTGGTGAAATAGAAAAGTCTGCAATGCATGTCTCCAATAATCCCATACGTTGGTGAACGGTCAAAACCAACAAGTAAAAGTTAGTCATCGTCGCCCAAATCATTCCGTTGAAGTGAAGGTAGTTTAAGTGAATAACATATGTCAGAACAGAATTATCCAGGAACGAACGGACTCTCAGGAACGTACAAAACAGGATAAAGATAGTGACATTCCCAGCTACAGCTATGTTCGCACACATCCTCAATTTTTGATGCTCTACGAAGTACCCCAGACGTTTTAATTTACCATCGATGCTTTTTATATTCTCAAACATATCAACGATCAATTTGTAATGGTTGAAAGATTTCCACAGCAGATGCAAGGCGGTAAGTCGGATCAAGCCATCTATACATATAAAAGCCAGATTTCCAAAAAAGTCTGATTGAATAACATCATACAACCTACAGCCAACGACAAACGCACTTGTAACAATAAGAACACAGAACAGAAACAGTGAGTAAGTGGCATAGATTTTGTTTCGACATTGCTTTTCTAATGAAACGACACAGGTTCCGAAAATTACCGACATTAAAGTAACCGGTGTAAAACTCCACGCTATATCTTGATACATTTTTGCAAACTAACAACACAGAACTAATACGGTTTGTTTTAATACCTTTGTCATGGAAACCGCCAGTTAACGCTACAGTACAGTTGAGAATGACAAGGACAAGTATGTGTCACTGTTTCGTAGGTTTTTTATATGTTTATAGTAATTACTTAGCCTCGTGTCGCTACTTTATAGCAGGATACAATTTAATTTAATAATTTAAATCATCCAATGGGTTTATTTTTAGAATCGTTCGCTGATTGTTTGGAGTAGGTAAAACCATGTCTATCTTTCTTCAAACAATAGTGTTAACAAATCAATCAATAGTACTTCACTCTCCAAAATAAATTGTTACTTAAACAGAATCACTCGTTCGAATAGAGTGCCAAATTTATCTTGAGGTACTTTTCTCTAATCCCACAGAATATTCGACAGTTGCATGGCTTTCCCTTTAATTATAATTATAATCTATTGCGCTGTTGATCCATCCAATCAGATGCGCCCTTATGTTTCGTACTACTAAAATCCAATTTCAAACTTATATGTTTGCAACAAAGCTTTAACACTCGAAATGTGTGTAGTATTTGTTAAAACTCTAATATAACACGGTATTAAAAAGATACACATGTATTTGCAAAATATTAAATTGTTACACATTGAACGGCAATACATTAAACCCTCACTATTTATGAAAGTAAGTTGGTGGTATCATTACTATAGTTGTGGACAGCGTAACTCTGAACCAGGGAAAGGTTAGCGTCTTCTGCCCGGCCGACCCTAATTAGTGTCGCTTGGCCATATTATGCCATAAGACACAAACGAGGACATTTCCTATACAGCAAAAGGTCGCAGGTACATCCGCGTTGGATACGATTGTCCTGAGATGAATTCAAGGGCGTTAAGTTGTTTTATTGCAACAAACGTTTTTTAAAAGTAATGAACACAGAACCAAAGTTAGTGTTTGATCATAGCCAAATACTTGTGCAAAAAATGGCATTTTTGATAAAACTGTAGTAAATGTTTACCATACATTATGTGCCCAAATTGTGACTACATTAGTTGCAATAGATTTTATTTATAATTCGTTATGAGTTATACTGAAAAACTAATTAGTAACAACGAAAAACTTTACTTTTTACTCTCTCACTATACTATAGTATAAATACATAGTATTCGATGTTGAAATTTTTGTGGAAATATCCGTTTTGAGACCCCCTGAGTCCAAAAGAGTGGTGTTTACAAAATGTCTGTCAGTATGTATACAAAGCTAGAGAGAAAACTATTCAATCGATTTCGAACAAATTTGCAGCAAACATGTCAATTAGGCCTGTATGGTTACACGAAAAAAGGTTTTGAAATTTTTTGAAAAAGAACCACCTTTTTGGCCAAAAAATCCCCCAAAAAAATTTATTATTTTTTTATAAAAACACGGCTCTAACAATTTTGATAAAATTTTGCTTATCATCAGATTTTTAAAAAATTTCAAAATTTTTATCTTGTAATAACAATAATAAATGGTTTTGGGGGATTTTTTGGCCTAAAAGAGGGTTGTTTTTCAAAACTTTTCGAAACCTTTTCCGTGCATCTATACAGGCCTAATTGACATGTTTGATGCAAATTTGTTCAAAATCGATCTAATAGTTTTCTCTCTAGCTAATAATAATAATAATTAGTTCATCTCGTACTTTGGTATCACCTCTCCTACCCCACCTACAATTATGAAGTCACAGTGAATCAGTTTAGTAATTTAAATATGTTTGTGATAAAAATGTGCCAGTTTCTGGTACCATTTATTAATTGTTTTCCCACTACCCGGATCAATTTGTATGTGTGAAAAAGTAGAGAAAGAATTTGTCTTAAATTTGCCTCAATGAATCCTGAGTTTGAAACCTTTGTGTGTTTAAGGGCTTAAAGCAATTCCCTTTTTCTCGACGACAACAGTTTTCTGAAACCTTTGTGATTCTTTTACTTGAAACAAAACCAAGATTCGCGCTCGAATTACCAAAGACAATTGTTTAATCACTAAGCCGTTAAATCATTACACTTCCCATTGTCTCTCTTCTAAACGGATCCATTTTATGTCTTGAGTTAGGGAACATTCTTTCAACATCAAATATAATTTGGTGAAAGAGTTAATTCATGTTAATGCTTGCATGCAAGATGTGATTTTTACTTTCTCTCTATACTATAGAAAAAGTATGGTGATCACAAATAAATCGATGTTGAGATTTTTGAGGAAATATCCGTTTTGGGACCTAAAAAATTTGATTTTACAAAATGTTTGTCTGTATGTATACAAAGCTAGAGAGAAAACTATTCGATCTATTTCGAACAAATTTGCACCAAACATGCCAATTAGGCCTGTATAGATGCACGAAAAAGGTTTTGAAAAAACCTCTTTTTGGCCAAAAAACCCCAAAAAATCTATTATTTTTTTATAAAAAGACCGGCTCTAACGATTTTGATCAAATTTGGCTTATTTGTAGCCCTTAATGTACCCTACCATATACAAATACCGCATCTTTCTAAAAATTCTCGTTTAACTAATAATAATAACTGATTTTTGGGGATTCTTTGGCCAAACCTGGTTCTTTTTCAAAACCCTTTTTCGCGCATCTATGCAGGCCTAATTGACATTTTTGGTGCAAATTTGTTCGAAATCGATCGAATAGTTCTCTCTTGTATACATACAGACAGACAGACATATCGAAGCGGAAGCCAAATTAACTTATAGTAGCGGAAACAAGAAGCAACTATGTTAAGTAAAATTTTAAACAAATACTAAATTTATTTGCTAGCCCTTACTAAATTTGGCTTATTTGAAGCCCTTAATGTACCCAACCATATGCAAAAAAAACTGCATCTTTCTAAAAATTCTCATTCAACTAATAATAATAATATTTATTAGTTACTCTGCACTTTAATGAATACCCTCTTCTACTTTAATAAAATTATGAATTCACAGTGAATCTGTTTAATAATTTAAATATGTTTGTGAGAAAGTATAAGCCAGTTTCTGGTACCGTTTACTTAAATGATTTTAAATAAATCAATATATGTAAAGAATGAAAACGTGGTTCGTCCGTGAATGCCGCTTCAACTCTACAACAACTACCCTACAGTTCCGAACCGAATTGTTCTTCGTGGATGGGGGATGCAGCGCTAATATACCACATAACCTCCATGGTACTGAGGGTTGCGGAGTTATAGTGGCCCGCTTACATTAACATACATCATAAATGTGCAAAAACTAAAGCGTTTCCAAAAATGTATACTATTGTATACTACCGGCCTTTATGTTTAATTCTATGCAAAGCTGTTTACAAAATGTATTAGTTAATAAAAAGTTTTAAATAAAATCAAAATCCAATTGAATAACAAAAACCAAATGACCAAATAACTTAAAATATTGTAAAACAATAAATCATAATTTAGAATGATATGCTCCTTTCATGATATCCCAATAGACGGGTTCAAAAAACATCATAAGAGTGTTTTAAAGAAATACGTTATTTGGAAATTTTCGTTAATCTGAATCGTTGGACTGAATCTGTTTAGAGAAATATTTACAATATCTTAAATTTCCAAGGAAGTACAAAACGTAGACTACATTAAAATGTCTAAAAAGTTAAGTCGTACATTTTTTAGGGTACGCCAAACGAGCTGGAATTTTGTCGGAGCTCCGAAAACTATATACAACTACTATCTGTACCCACAACTTGGTCCACGTGAAAAACGGGTTGAGTAAACATTGTACACTACCGCAAGCTACTTATTTCCTACAAACTATAAAAAATAACTTAAAGCAAAACTATCAATATGTTTTGCAATCCCCCCCCCTCCTTAGTTCGCGTTGGAAAAAAAAGTCAAATACGAAAATTGGACAGCATTAAATTTCCAATCGCCCAAGTGGTCCCAGATTTTCCCTAATAACTACCGTTAAAAAGATACAGATGTTTAAAAAGTCGGTAATCCAAAAAGTGAATGCAAACTCACACTTTCTGTGTTGTAACTCCTAATAGGCCAGTCGGTAGAGGTAAATTTAGACCCAAAGTTCCAGTAATTTGCAATACGGCTGAATTTTTTTTATAAGTACATTAAAGTATGTAGATTAACATAAAAAAA
>JAGFPH010002156.1:110372-135556 GCA_018207615.1 Philaenus spumarius
AAAACAACCTGTGTACTAAATTTGTACCAAATCTGACATAAAATGCGTCCGTTAGAGTGCGCTCATATTTATACATGTTACTTCCGGTCAAAAATTTGGTCAACTTCGGGTAAATTTTTTTGGCTAACAAACTCGTCCAAGCGACTTAGAAAACCAACCTGTGTACTAAATTTGGACCAAATCGGACATAAAATGAGACCTTTAGAGTACGCTCACATTTGTTACTTCCGGTCAAAAAATTTGTCTACTTCCGGTACATTTTTTTGGCTAATGAACTAGTCCAAGCGACTTAGAAAAACAACCTGTGTACCAAATTTGGACCAAATCGGACGTAAAATGCGTCCGTTAGAGTGCGCACACATACATGCATAAATATGTACATATTTACATAATGTATGATTTTTAATGACACCCCAAAACGTGTTCTGGGGACCATGATCGGTGATCATTTGCTACTCCCGACCTTGGGTCTTACAATAAGGGCCACTGCAATAGCTCATTTTTCCTATGGAAATTCGCTAATAATCACCATTTCAAACAAATTGTAATATTACCAACTAAAGGAAACAATATACTATGTAACACCAGCTGTTTCACGTATAATACAGTAAGCAATTTATTTGCTTTTACCTAATCCAAAAAAAACTGTTAGTTGTGAAGAATAATAAATTACCTGGTTCTAAATTTGCCAAATTGGTTGCAAATAAACGTTTTTGGATCATTGTAAGGATAACCTAAATAACAATTATGTTAATTTTAATAGGCATATGTGTTTGAATTATGATATAGTAGGCTTTTTCGTTGTTTATGTTTGCTATTACCTACCTATAAAAAAACTATAGGATGTGAAAAATAATTACCTGATTCTAAATTTGCCAAGTTGGTTGTTATAGTAATACAGTAAATGTAAATGTTTTTAAAAACAGTGATTTGGTTCAGTATATGCCTAACCTAAAATTGTGTTAAGTTGTTTAACCAACAATTCAGCTGTTTTCTTTATAATAAATAACAATAGATGTTTGAATTGAATTAAATACAGTGCGTCATTCGTACATTGAGTTTGTGTTTGCTTCCAGTTCGTTAATCTGACCTAAAAAAAAGTTTGGTTGTGAAGAATTAAGAATAATAAACTGATTCTAAATTTTCTAAGTTTTTTTATATTATAGTGTGTTGCTAAGCTTTTGATCCGAACAGCTGTTATTTTCTGCTATAGGGCTGGGAGTGAGACCCCGAGCTTTCACTATTTTTACGCTCTAAAATTTAAATTTTGCTAAATCCTTCTTTAGTGTGCGTCTATGACCCAATAAGAATATACCATTAAATTTTCGTATTTTAATCTGAAGTAGTTTTTACATCACGCTGATTATGTTATACAGTCAGTCATTCTGTCAAGACAAAGTCTATTATATGATTATACAGGGTGTACAAAAAGTCCTGCACTGGTTTAATATTTCGTATATAAAGAAAATTTGATTGACGAACCTACTCTATATAAAAATACTATTTTATTTAGATTTCAAAAAATTTGACCGCCATCTTGGATTCGTCATTTTGAATGTACGGTAACTTTGTTTTATTAAAATAACATAAAATTTAACCCAAAGTGCAATATTTTGTAGGCCTACAATGGAATGTTAAAAATATGTTGCAATTTGACAAATACTTTATTTTATACAAAAAACGTAGGCCTACTTAAATTACTGTTAAAAAATCGCTAATGCAAGAATTGTGTAAGAATTTAGGATAAATATTCCTATTCGATAAATATTCATGTAGGCCTACATTGTAAAATAGAATATACTTGAATTTTGTTATATTGCATTTGCTATGAGTACCTTATCTTTTTTCCAAAATATCCGATGGTTGGCATTATCATTTATACTATTTTTATTTAAGTTCAACTATTATGCGTTACTTTTGGGGAATGTTCACCTCTGAATTTCTAAGACCTTGGCCGTGTTGAATTTTTTAAATAAAATTTTATTTTTTGTTGAAAAAGTCAAAACAATTATTCTGATTCTACTATTTTGTCAAAAATATCAATATTATGAAGATCATATACCATATTTATGTATGGTCCAAAATCACCTTTTTACAATAAAAACTTTGCTTCACCCATTTTTTTTATTTGATCTCATATTTTTCAAAAAACTTAAAAATCGCATAATTGAATACTTATTTTTGTACACAAAAAATAGCTTATTTGGATCATTAAAAGACACGGTTCCCCCAAACAGTTTTTAAATTGAAGTATTTTTGACCGAGAAAAAAATAATTTCGTAAAAAATGTATATCCATTTATTACGATATTTTGAGGTTATGTCAAAAAAGTTTAAATTTGAAAGTTTCTTATTTTTTCATGTTCTACAGTTTGAAACCAAGAAATATTTTTTTGGGGTCAATTAAAAAAGTTACACCTTTTCATCCCTACCATTTCAACCCTTATTATACCTCACCCCTAATCGACTGTAGGAATTGTAGATGGATTGGTCCTGAGCCGGTTAAAATCATTTTCAGCTATATTTAGAGCTCTTTCCATTTTTTCCCAGAACAAACCTTAATTTGATATATATACATTTTATAGTAAGAAACAAAGCTGCTCCGCTTGACATGCATGACCACAAAGACTCGGACACAGCATTGCTATAGTTACTGCATATTGAACATATGTTTCCCTTTAACTAACCTAATTACATTCAGCTTGTGTAAACACTACAACATTAAAACAAACATTACTGTTTTGATTTATAGTTACGCTTTATTACATAGAGCAAGTGAACATTAACTTATAATAAACGGTACCAGAAACTGGCATATACTTTTTCCCAAACATATTTAAATTATTAAACAGATTCACTGTGACTTCATAATTGTATAAAAGTAGGAGAGCGGTTACATTAACGTAGGAGAGTACCTAATAAATATTATTATTATTATTAACTAAACGAGAATTTTTAGAAAGATGCGGTTTTTGAATATGGTAGGGTACATTAAGGCCTAAAAATAAGCCAAATTTTATCAAAATCGATACAGCCGTTTTTTATAAAAAAATAGTAACTGATTTTTGGGTGTTTTTGGCCAAAAAGGGGGTTGTTTTCAAAAAATGTCTAAATCTTTTTTCGTACATACAGGCTTAATTGACATGTTTGGTGGAAATTTTGTTCGAAATCGATAGAATAGTTTTATCTCTAGCTTTTTATACATATAGACAGGCAGACATTTTGTAAAAACTACTTTTTTTGGACTCAAGGGTCCCAAAACGGATATTTCCACAAAAATCTCAACATCTACTTAAAACAAAAACTTAATCTAAACTAACTATACTGTGGGATTTTTAACTCTTTTAATGTGAACAATAAGGTATAAAGCTTATACTGAGTTTCGAAAGTTGACGTCGAAAAGGACCTCTTCTAGAAACAAATAACTATCTTCTCTTCTAAACTAGCCATCCTTAGCTTATTGTTGACATTGTTTTTACCGATTACTGTTTATTCGGTTCAAATTTTGATATAGTAAACATAGAAAACTGTTTCGTAAACATTTGTCTGCAAAATTTATGTAGATTCTAAGTTATTAACTAAGAACCTAATTGAGCTTTTTTTTTCTTTTTTTGTCAAATAATAAAACATATTTTTAGGAAAAGTTATATTACTTATTGTTAGAACATTTGATTGGAACTTAGAAACCAAATAAACAAGTTATTCAAAGCTAAATCATTTAAAATTGAGTTTTTTTCTGTTTCAGAAGTATATTGATGTAGATTAGCAAAAATGTGACACTCTGGCCAAAAAGTGTGAAAAACTGTCTTGTGAAGTATAAAATATAATACAATCATATAACAAAGTTTTGTCAGACAATAGCAAAACTTTTATTTAGATATATTGTGATTTTCAGTTAAATATACAAATTAATCAGTGAAACAATGAGTCGAAAATTACAAACATATTACTAAGTTTTGTAAAATGTCTTTATTTATTAAATAAAGCTGTACTATTTAAAAATATTGTTTCTAAGTTAGTTTTATTTATTCTCTACCAGAGAGCAGCACCTCCTGGACAGCCGTAGGAAGTAAAATTCTAGTTACTTTATTCTCTACCAGATAGCAGCACCTCCTGTCCTTGTATATTACTAATCTTTCGTTCTCTTCTCTATATATATACAACCTTATATCTTTCCTACGTTCTCTTTACATTACGAACCAAAATAACCTATCTTTCCTACATTCTCTATACACGTGCGGTCCCAGAGGGGAGGGGGTCATGAACCCCCCCCACCCAAAATCTTGAATAATAAATATTTTTAAGCCTTTTTATACTAAATACGTTTTCATAGATAAATTATTCTATAATTTTGGGGAGCTATAATTATATTCACAAATCGAATACAATTTGGGCGAGGAACGACTTGTGGGTCCAGCTTTATTAAATATTCATAGAGACATAGATGTGGATATGAATGCCGTGATTAACAGGTTTGCTAAAAGCTCAAAGACGAGGTTGGAATTTGTCTTGTAATTCATATGTATAGTATTTCCTATTACATATTAAACCATTGATACAATGTGTATTGTTTCGGTTTCTATTCGTTTATACCTGAAGTGGGTCAATTAACACTTAACAAGTATTTAGATGTCGCTTAAATTTAAAGCTTAGATTTTAGGTTAGGAGTTCGTTGACCTGTAATTAGATAATATAAATAAATTTGCATTAGCTATAAATACCCCCCCCCCCACACGAGATAAAAAAATAAAACCCGACGGTGACCCCCCCCCCCCCTCCAAAAGTTAAGTTTGGGACCGCCCCTGTCTCTATATAGTACGAACCAAAGGAACCTATCTTTCCTTCAGGGGAATTTAGATTGTATTGTTTCAATAGAGATCTTGACCCAGGTTTGTAAATCATATTTTAGTTCGTACTTTCAAAATTTTTTTAAAGTATTAGATTTAGCAAAACGTTCTTTTTTTTTAACAAAATTAATAAAGATTGCAAAGGAGATTCTTAGCAGTATTGCGAAGTTTTCTTTTTAATTGTATCTAAGTTAAGTTTTATTTTAAATGGTTAGTATTTTTTCTGGGTTTGTTTACTTATATTCCTATGTAAGCTTAAACACTTTTTGTTTACCAAGATGTGGTTAGTTTATATTTTCTTATTTTGTCTAGCTAAGTTTATATCTTTAATTATTAGTGTTATTTCTGTATTATGTTTCTGTGTTTATTTTAAGCTCTTATTTATGTATTCAAAGAATGAATAATTATAAATACATAAATATGTATATATGCTAACAGATTAATTAGATACACATCGGAAAACATAGTTTAAAAAAAACTATTTAAAACAAGAAACATTATCTAGACCTACATCTCTATGCTGTGGAGATTTTTAACTCTGTAAATGTGTACAGTTCAACTATAGTCTAATACCTTTTAAGTAATAACAAAATATTAAATTTAAAGTACCTACTCACGTTGGACATGTACAGGTTTTTATCAAACTGTTGTAAAACTAATGCCATGTTTTGAGGTTAGAAGTCTTTTATATTTTTCTTTAAGATGATTTATGATTGCTTTATTCTTCAGACGAAACTACTAGGCCTACAGACAAAAAATTATATATAATCTGGACTAAACATAATATGTCTTTCAGAATTTTTAAAATGGTAAATGTACAGAGACTAATTGACCGAGCGTAAGCGAGGTCTCCGTTTTAACTCGACCGTTCGGCATTTCGTCTGTGTGTCTGTCTCACGATTACGGCCAAACGCCTTGACCGATTTTGATGATTTTTTGCATGAATGTTCCTTATTCCTAGGCCGAGCCATGTATATATACGGTTTTTTCATTTTTCATTTTTAACCCCTTAAATAAAATAAAAATGGCGGCCGGACCGTTTCTCTCAGTGTAAGCTTTTTTCCAAAGCCAGTTTGTGGCTTAACCGTAAGTCGAATTTAAAAACTAATAACATTTATCTAATAGCAAACTGAATTTTAAACAAAATTGTATTCTTGATTTTTTTCCTTATCTCTAACGGTAAGCTCACAAAATGGCCGTAAACTTCGAATTTGTTAAAAATCGTCCAAGTTTTTGTATTTCAACCTTGTTTTTATACGTTTATTCTAAACCAATTCAAAAGTGTTCCATAGTTTTGTTTGTAGATAAAGGTTCAAAGAATTCATATATGCCAGTAAAAAAAAATATTGAAGTAAAATTAACAAAGTTATTAACTCAAGAAACAAGCATGTTCAGTAACGAAAGGAAAATGTTTAACTTTAGTCCTACATAAAAAGTAGTAAAAATTATTGTAATTTTTTTCATAAATGTAAAAAAGTTTCGTAATTTAGTTTTAAATAGAATTGTATAAAAATATTTATCAATTTCAAATTTCTTATTTTGAAAACACCAGTTTTTATGTTCCTACTACAAGACTACTAACAAAACTAGGAATGTTTTGAATAGTAATTTAGGAATATATCATTTGCCCAAAAATGACATATTATTATAAGAAAGTGTAGAGGATAAATCAAAGAATTGAACTGTATACCTGTAAATTATCATTGTAAATTTCATAAAAGTATTTGATTTAGCTTTACTTGAATTGCAAAATGAGATAAAACAAAGAAACCTTGCGGCGATAAAGGACATACAAAAAATGACCGTAGGACACCGTGGGAAGTGTTGGTACATCGGTTGAGATCACTATCACGACGTTTTAACATCGTTTGTTTTCATTATTTCTAATATTGGAATATGATATGGAACTTAAGTTAACTTTTGATACATTGTTAAGTTTGAGTTATTTAAGTATGTAAATAACATATTTAATTGTATGTTGTCCCTCTATAACGCGATATTTTTAGCTATCTTACGCATTATTAACCTAAATAAAACGCAATGCCTCTAAAAGAAAATCTTTAGCAGTTAAAGCTCAAGAAAAGAAATAAAAACGAGAACTAGAAATCCCGGAATCGCGGGAATTGTAAATAATATTTCACTGGCTAAACCTTGTGCTTACTTCCTTACTGGCACACTATTTTTAACCTAAGCTCAAAACCACATTTGTTATTTCAACGAGCGAGGTCTACTGTTCACAGAACTACTAGTATATTTAAAGACGATTAAACTCAAAGGTTTTGAGCATTAGTGTTGATCAAAGTTGTAAACCTTAAGTACCGTAAAGTATATTTTAATCAGTTGAATCGATGTACAGTAATCACTTCAATTTGTAGGGCCGAATGAGGAGGAAACCTAAGTTTTAAGGTACAAAAAGTTTGTCTCTACTAAGTTCTTTATAATAAGGAGTTACATGAACATCGTGTTTCAAACTAAAAATAATTCCACCACGCAGCTGAACCGTGGAGAGAATTTACAAAATTAAATATACATGATTAGGGGTTCAACCAACTGTTTGGAAAATTGGTCTACTCACGAAGGCGCTAAATAGTTACTTGTGTGTACAAAATATGTTAATATAATTTTGTTGGGCCTAAGCCTTACAGCTTCGACTCGCGCGATTCTTCATTCCACTCGCAGCTGAAAAACTCGCGAGTTTGTACCTCGACCTTGCGTTCTCAGGATATGGACTTCTTCGCTTTGCTCGCATCGTACAAACTCGGACCAGAAGATGCCCCCAAGGTCAAACCACCCACGTGGATGTGTAAAGGGTACTTTTTTGTGTTTTACGTTTTGATCGATTTTGGGGGAACCAAGCGAGCTATAAGGTCGTGTAAAAAACAAAATGTGCAGAATAATATCATACATTTACGTTTTTAGATAAACTCCGAAAAAATTTAATTGTTGTATGAAAAATCAAAAAATATAGTTACTTCCAGTCAAAAAACGTACTTCAGGTTGTTGGATTTTTATTTGCTAACGAACTCGTCCGAGCGACATCGACAAAAAACGTGTGTAAAAAATTTGGACCAAATTGGACTTTCCACTGTAAAAAATATTGCACTTTGAGTTAAATTTCATTGTTTGCAATTGGTAAAACATGCCTCTTTAATAACAATTGTTGAAATAAGAGTTTCTGAAACTTTCAGCGCTCCTAGCGGCTAAACAATTAAGTGTATTAAAAACACACCAAGAATAAAAACGTCTTAAAATTGCTTGCAAACCCTAAATCCGTCATATAAAATAGGAGTTTCCATAAGAAATTTCAAAGTTAACCACCATATTGGAAAATGTCGGCCATTTACAAATATTTTAACTACAAACCCTGTATATATATGCGCTAATAAATGGTATTTAGTAATCCTGTGTCCGTTGCAATTTGTTGGACAGAACAACAAACATGTCATTGACTACGGTGTCGCAGTAAGCAAAGTAAGGATTTTAGTATGAAATGCTCTAGGTCTTGCATTTCTTGCAAGGAGTGAATTTAAGCAAAACTCATATCACACGTCTGTCACAAAATCACTTCAAGCGTTCTGCTGCCAATAGTTAGTCCCAAGTCTTTCACTTTATCATAGTAGTCCAAAAAGTCATCGTCAAGCTGAATTCTAGGAAAAGTCGTCATAGCTGTTTTATTAAGTAGTCCAGAATATCCTTAATTATACATTAATTGCATAATAGAACAAACAAAATATAATATTACATTGAACAGTATTTGACAAAAAAAAAAAAAAAAAAAAAAAAATAAAGAAAAAAAAAACAAAAATACACTGAACAATTCAAAAGAATAATAATCAACAGAACATTAAACAGGAAATATGAAATTTACAATTTAGGACACAAATACTTCATTATACAAAATGACATACACACCCCATCACATGCATACATATTACATATAAATCAGCATTGCCACCGAGAAGGGGGACAAAAGGAGCACAATGCCCCGGTCCCCCAACGTCAAGGGGCCCTGGAAAGAGGCGTCGCGCCGGGGGGCACTTTGTATATAAATTGAATATTAGTTTATGTTTGTGGCGAATATACAAATAATAATTAATCTCTTCTCTTTTGTAAAGTTCTTCCTCTTTTGATAAGTCATTTATGTCAAGAATGTTTTAACTACGTTGTTTATTTTACCTTATTAAGTTTAACGTTCAAATTATTTTCCCATTTAATCGTTATTTCATTAAAATTTACTTACTATGAGATATCATTTGGCTAAACGAACAGACTGATTGAAGTAGTCTTCGTCATTTTATTCTTTAACTCGTTGAAGGTTGGTTATTTTGTGCGACTTCCCTCCCTGGCCTCCCCCACCATTCTACTCCGCAGTCGTTAAAAACTAGTATACAAAAAATTAGGTGCCCAAGATATTCAAAACGAACTCAAAGAATGTTTAAGCTCCATTGATGTATATAGAGGGTTGTGTTTGAAATATAAGAATTGTAGCAACAATGTTTAACTTAGTTTGGCTTTAATGTTATTTTTAATTAATTATTTTAAAAAATTTAACATTACAACAAATTTTTATACAGATTTGGATTTTACGTACAACCAATAATAATGGTTTACGATTATTTATCTGTGAGTTCAACCCCTCTGTATTTGTGAAACAAAGTCGACTAATGAACGTATTAGAAGACTATGAAATTTATCTAGCTAACACTCAACAAAGTGGTTCTCTCCTCAATGAACAATTGTATTTAAAATCCAATAGTTTGTATAACACCGCAATCTCTACCTATAGACCTACAAATATTATTGATGAAGGAGATAACGGATGCACTTTTTCAGTTGATGAGTGATCGCCGCACTGACATGGACCAATGCCAACTATTTAGAAGGATTTCTGTTTCGTGTTCATGTGAACTTTTGTAAAAATTGTATCTTGACTGTGAAGTGCAATGTTTTGTATCGTAATCTGTGTGTGTGTGTGTTTTTTTTTTTTTTTTTACTTTATATTTTGACGTGGTCATATGTCAGTAATACATATTTTCTAAAACTGAAGATGAAAACCTGTTCCCGAACGCGTAGTGTCAAACTACAAAAACAGTTGCAAGACGGATAACCAGGTATATAAATATTAATGTAGATATACTACAACTAAGTTTTAAAATTTTAATTTTGATACGTTGTTTTACACTATCAAAAACCAAATTTATTCTAGTCTGGGGTGTTCTCTATTCTGTCTCCCCTAAAAAAACTTTTGGATCTGCCGTTGACTGGTTGTGCCCCCCTAAAACAATAGTCCCCGCGACGCCTATGGCCCTGGATTTTAAAATAATTGAAAAATTTTAAACAATTAATATGTTTATTCAACAGTCAATTTATATTTTTCAATAATGACACTATCAATAATAATGGCATTAGTTTAAAAATATTTGTATGAGACCCACAATAACTTGATGTATGTAACTGAGTTCAAAATAAAAAATTGAACACATTGAAACTACCAATTTTGAAACTAAAGCGAAAGAACTTCACTGAGCTTACCCTCAAGATTTGGACGAGTCGGAGCTAAACAAAGAATTACAAATCTATCAAAAGTTGGTATCATAGTTGCTAACGGAGAAATAAATGCTACTATTGCGATCATAAATCAGATTGATAAGGGTTTGCAGAATGTGCTGCCCCAAATATATGTAGCTTTTAGATTGTTGGTAGTCATTTCAGTTTCTGTGGCCTCTTGGGAGAGAGTATTTAGTAAAATGGCTCTCATCAAAAGTAAACTTCGTTCGGCAACTGGAGAATATCGTAAATCATCTTCTTGTGATTGGCATTGAAAATGATCCGGTCAAAACAATAGAATTTGTCATGAACGACTTTGCGAGACAAAAAAAAAACAGGGTGATTTCACTGTGAACAGTTTAGTTATTATTTTACGTGCCAAGTTGTTTAAAAAAATTATAGATAATTAAAACGTTTGTAATTCTTTTACCGATAATCTTCAATTTCATACGCAGTTTTAACAGTTTAAAACATTATGTAGGATTACTGAACTTTTAATTTTAAAGAGTAAATACAAATAAAGAAACAGACTGGTGGGATACCTTAAGTTTAAGTGAAAATGTAGAAATTTTTTAATCTGTGTGATTTGTGTATGGTTGGTTTAGTTGTTGTAAAGTAATATATATGTTTGACTCGGGACCGCGAGGGACGCCAAACCCCTCTTAATAGGTGCAGCTAGTCTACACCCCCCGTGCGGGGTCATAACGAAGAAATACTTCATGAACTGCACACTTAGGTATGACAAAAATAAAAACTGTAACAAAGCAGAAATTGAAACGTGGGCAAAGCTAGACACAGACTATAGATGGGCATAGTCGTCCATTGAAAAGGAACGTTCTTTTTGCATCGTTCAGTTCAGATAAAACCCAAAAAAAAATCATTCTAACATGAAAAATTTCAAAAAATAGTTATTTCTGTCAAAAACGTGCTTCCGGTTTTGGATTTTTTCAAACAAACCGGTCTTAGACAACTAACGTGTGTACGAAATTTGAAACAAATCGGACATAAAATGCGGCCGTTAAAACACATACACATATATATAAAGATTAATGACACCTCATAACGTGTTCTGAGGACAATGATCGGTGCTCATTTACTTCCCCCGACCTTAGCCTCACCATAAGGGACACTGCACTCTTCTTTCCTATCGAAATTCGCTATTACGAAATTCCTATCCGAATTTTTGAAGAAAATAAGAGCTATTACACCCGACTCAACTTGAAAACGGTTGGTCGGAGGAGGGTAGGACCATAGATCATAAATAATAAATAGATCTTGCATCCATACGGGGGTTGTGTGCCGGAAAAAAGGTGTTCGCGAAAATAGTACATGATCGCGCCGCGAGGTAGCGCTAGGGAGAAAGCATTGTAAGCATTGGTGTTTCCAACCAGCTTCCTTCGTTTCCCCAATAGATAGCGCCAAAAAAGTCGAATTTCCAGTGGAACAAAATATTGCATTGGATCGGAGTTCTATTAGGTTATCCAAATACAATGGTAGGCTTTCGATTCTATAAGTCTCAGACCATTTGGCGACGATATCCAACATTTATTAATTTATATACATAAATGTTTCATTCCCGGATTGATAAGTGGTAGCAAATATACTTCTAAGTTGCTGATTTTTTGGTGTAAGGGTCCTAGTAGGATTATTCAGGCACACTTTTTTTGTTTTTTTGGTCTGATTCAAAATGGTGGATTTAAACTGTTTAATAGATTTTGGGTAGGGACTTGAGGAGTATATAAGTCCGAGTACAAAAATAAGTTCCGACAAGAAATAATCAAACTGGATTTTCATTAAAAAAAGACAATAGCTACTACTG
The DNA here is from genome assembly GCA_018207615.1 of Philaenus spumarius. Classification (NCBI taxonomy): domain Eukaryota; kingdom Metazoa; phylum Arthropoda; class Insecta; order Hemiptera; family Aphrophoridae; genus Philaenus; species Philaenus spumarius. Next base: position 122,585 of record JAGFPH010002156.1, read on the forward strand.
TATACTATTTATACTATTACCAAAGTGAGTTAGTGGAAGTACGATGTTTGTGGCAAGGCTAGTAGCACGATGCGCGTTGTTTATTTGCCAAGACGGACTGCCTACCTCCCCTCCAGTGACGTGGGACACAGGTCAAGTTATTCCGCGCGCAGTGTACATACTTGCGCTGCCTCTCACTTCATATCAAAATCAAATGATATCGATATTATTTTTCGGAACGTGTAAATATAATATGGTAATTGTTTACTCTAGAGGTAACTATACATTTTGCTTGTATTCTGAAACTTCGCGGTAAACTTACTCTAAAAACACAAACAATTTTTGCGCGAAACACATATTAGGCCTATAGAAATTAGGAGGAAACGAAACTCCAAACAATACAGTTTAAATTCAGCTATATTTATGATTGTTTACTTACGTGTGGCCAGAGGTTGTGTTCAATTTTGATTATGCTGAAGCTACAGGTCAAACTCAAGTACAAGTGGGAGGTAAGTCTAAGTTCTGGACGATAAGTTACTTTAAGTTGTAGACGATAGTTAGTCTACGATCAAGCATGTTTTAAGTTCTGTTACGAATTGATGGGGTATGTGTTAAAAGATATATAGTAGTTATATTCAGTATTAGAGTTAGTATGTTTAGTGTAAAGATATTACTTTGCGTAAGACAGATGGATTTAATGAAGGAAGCATAATAAGGAAGGATGAGATTGGCGGAAGTGTTGCACGGAAGAACGGTGTAGTTTGTCAACACGGAAGTTGGATGGGTTATATAAGCATAACCCTAATCTAGATTCGAGGCCAGTCTGTTAAAATGTGGGGCCGGAAAGCTAGGCCAGTTAGCTAGGGACGTTTGGCCGGGACTTGGCCAAGTATTGTGATTGAGAAGCTAAGAGTTGGAAGCTGGACAGCAAGAGACAAGTCATCACTACGAAAAGTCTACACGAGATTGAAGGACGAAACCGGTTCTGCAATAGAACGAGATTTGAGTGAGTCACAGAATACTTAGTCTATTAATATCACATTGAGTTTGGAGTCAAAAGATTAACGGGAAAGTTTAATTAAAGTAAATTCAGTAGCTTTGTTTACCGAGTTCTTGTTTCAGTCTGTCATAGGTGTAGGCTAATGTATCAAATCGTATGTATTTCTATTATTGCATTGTATGAATAAATATAGAGAGATAAGTATTACCACTGAACCACTAATGCATTGTTTTTATTGATCTGTCCCTTTGTTACTAACACAGTAAAGTAGAGTTTGAACCCGGGTGATAAGGGAACGAGAAATCCTAAACCTATCAGTTCATACTAAGGTAGAATATACTATAATATACATAGGTAAGTTTAGAAACTAAGAACATACTGTGATTTTATATAGGTTAAGTAAGTTCCTTGTTTTTATTTTTAGGAGTTGCAAGTCTGTTATACAAAAGAATGTAATTGTTATAGTATAGACAAAATATAGATATCCGATATTGAAATTATTCTTCCGAATCACGATAGTATCGATATAATATCGGAAATATCCAAACAAAAATATTGATATTTATTAATATTGATAATATCTCAAAAGCCCTAAACTTAATCAGTAGTCGATCGAGCGGACGATAAAGTAGTCCTCTACCTGACGTTGTACGTACAATTTTGTGCTATGGATACAAGTGATGTGAACACGATAATGTTTTTTTTAAATATATCTTGAGGGGAACTACATGCAGAGCCGGATTTAGCATAGGGCCCAGAGCGGCAAATTTTAGGGGCGGCAAACCGGCAAAAAAACTTGAATTTGGGAAATAATATTACAGTACTGTTTTATAGAACAAAACTGAAACTAAATTCCAGTTTTACAATATATGCGTATGAGTATGTGATATAGATATACAATATAAATTAGCTAATGCCAAGTTATTCGTTTGATTCAAACTAATAAACTTCGTGCCTTCGTCTAACACCAAAAAATCGCAGTTGCATGTTGTCTTTCGTTCAGTCTTACGCCGATTCCTACGTGGGCGACAATAACGACGCAACACAAGCGTTCGGAGCGACATCAGCGATACTCTCTATCAGCTGTAACGTTTACAAACACTATATATAACACTTAAAACCTTACAATCTGACCAAACGCAAAACCATTAACCTTCAAGCTTTGAGAAAGTATACCTTCCAACTGCAGGAGTATTCTGTCAAAGCAGTTAGTGCATATTTTGACCACGCCTAGCGCTCAACGACTTTCTTCTACAACTGAGCAGAAATAGATAATTTTCATCGCCTGGCCATTTTTGACAACTCACTCGGCGTCAGTCGTTCAGTAGTGGAAGATGGGTAACACAACGTTTTGGTTTTAAATTAAACTAGTCATACATTCAACGTTAAATTGTTTTGTTAGTTAACTAGTCTTTCCGCTCGGCCATGATACCTGACTTCTCGGAACTCAAATCCCCCCCTCCCTACCCGCTCGCCGGGCCTGCCAGTGGCAAACAATGACTCACCTAGTGCAGGGTGCGTTGAGTTCTGAGAAGTCAGGTATCACGGCCGAGCGGAAAGACTATAAGTGCCTTTGAATATGCGCTAAACACTTATAATACTAGGTAAAACGAACTTATTATTTACCGCTTAACTTTGTTTAAAAACTAGATATCTGAATTTACCTATAATTGACTTTCTTGTTACAATAAGTTATAACTTGTTTTCTGTAATTAATTGGTGTTAGCCTGATAGTAAACCTAAAGAGCCTAGTTTTGTATCTTTACAATAGCCTAAGGACATATTATTTTCAAATAACCTAAAAGTGAACTGATTTAAATAACCTTTATTAATATAAGGTTAATTTCAAACTGTAACCTTTTATACTTTAGCAGTAAATAACTCAAAGTATATTTATATAAGCTTACATCCTAATTAAAGCTATATAAATTAATTTTAATATACAAAAGCCAAGTGGTAACTGTGTTGCAGAACGGTTAATTTGAACTGTAAACTTTTACCAGTTTTCATAAGGCCAAAATCAATTGACTAATAAGAAATAACAGTATACCTAAGTTAAAAAAAGAATAAAGAAAGGTTAATTGGTGTCTGATTTGAAGGGAAAAAGGAAAAATCATTGTTTAATTAAGTCTAAAGTCTTGGTGTAGTATGAGACATATTTAAATTCCAACATGAAGTGCATTACAGCATAAGATTACTGTAGTATTGCTATAATGCCATTTCAAACAAGCTCAATGTTGCTCTTTTAAGTTCTTGAATGTATTGTGTTTTGAACTTCTAGTTCTAGTATATCTGGTCCTAGTTCCTGGCTACAAAAATGCTTGCTTCATTTGACTTTTAAAAACTACCAACCTCGCACCACAGCTGTTGCTAGAAAATTTACAACACTGCTCATCGAAAAATCCTTGAGCTGATCTTATCCCAGATCGCTGACATGGGTGGCGACGTCTGTATCGTTGACGCGTACCGGTACTTCGTGCGTGACACAGGCTATACGAGCGACGCGACACGAGCTTCCGCAGCGACAAAAGACAAACTGATTTGAAGTTTCAAAACTCGGTCCCGCCACCAGCTCACGACGTGTCGCTACGGTCGACGAAGTAAATCTTTGGCCGGCCACACACAGAATCAGACACGGTCAGTCATAGTCAAAGACGCATGTAGTCTTTTCTGTCTGTTTGACTGTTATTGACTGATCCTGTGTGTGGGGGTTTTAGTCACTGGGCGTCGTGGCCTCGCTCCATTTTTAGTTCTTCTGTCCACCAGATTGTTGTATTTTGTGCATTTAGTGCTTATTGAAAGTTTTTAGAACCTAACTTTGAAACGAACTTTGAAGAGAAGGAAGAGGAAGCTATAATTATGATGTGGAACTTGATTAATTTGTTTGAAAAGGCACTAATAACAGAGAACTTTGGGTACACCATATAAACGAGAAGAGGAACCTCGTAGACTTTATTAAGGAGTTGAGAACCAACCCAAAAAATCGAAAACTACCATCGAATGAAAGTCGAAACGTTCGAATACATCTTGGAAAAAATTCAGGATAAGATTAAAAAACAAAACACGAATTGGAGAAAATCAAGTGACAAGGGGTTGTGCGCAGGTGGCTGACGGCCAGTGTCTGTAGCTTTTGAATAAAGGTGTCTTTTGAGGGAGCTGCTTCAGTCAAGGAAAACACATATTTATACGTCTGTTTGTGTCTGTTCGTCTCGTTCGATGCAGTGTGTGGCGACCCCATACCCACCCATGCTAAACCCCCTGTTTTAGTTGCTATTAGTCAAACTGACTAAACGTGACTGACCCTGTCTGATTCTGTGTGTGGCAGGCCTTTCAATGCGTTTGCATTTGTTTGTTAATTCAAAATGGAATTGTTGCTTGCGTTGACTTAGAAAAGTTAATAGAAGAGTTTGCCAATGTTAAAGCAAGGCGTAAGAAATTCCAGTAAGCTTCTGCCAATTAAATTTGGTTCCCACTCTTTAAAAATATAATATTTAAGACTACAAAATTAAGTACCCTATCTCTTGCCTCTTGTAGATTGAATCTTACATGTTAGATTCTCTGAAATACGCTTTAGTGGCTACATTTACATGTTTGTTTATTGGGTTTAATTGTTTAAACTTGAAATACGTGATTTGAAATTGATGTTTCTTTTATTATTTTACAAAACCACTTCTGAATTTCACCTTGTAAAAATTACGTAATAACGTAATTAAATTCTAAAAGTAAAATTAGATTTAGACTTCTCACCTCCAGTTGGTGTAATCATGCAGAAATAGTAATAAAAATTGAGTATAATATTTCTCTAAAGATGAAAAAGTTGTTTTTCGGAATTCATATATTAAATTTTGCTTTAATAACGATTTATAAATCTCATTAACATATTAGTAATATAAGAAATGTTTTTACTAAAACTTTTATCAACCTGAGCAAATTAGGAGAAATAAAATAGTACTAACACCTTTTTGTAAGGAGTAAAACATATTGCAAATTCAATGTTAATTAAAGACAATTTTGTTTGGGGTATAGAGTGCTTTTTATTATGGGGGGGGGGGGCATAGACACAAAATATATAGATCCGGCCCTGACTATATGACATGACTTGTTTTTAGTTTGTATAGAATCAGATGTTTAAATATTGTTGTATGTGTTTTATATCTTTGGTTTTGAATGGTTGGAACCTTTAAACCTTTAAAACTTGATTTTGTTCAAGTTTATATGATGTACACTTTCAAATTTTAAAACGGGAGAATTATAACACAAACATACTTCTTAGCATTTGTTTTACCAAACATTGATCACACATTTGATAATTATTGTAAGGGGTTAAATAAAAGGCTCGTTGTTTCATCAGTAGAGTACTTTTTTTTTAATAATAACTTAAGTGCTTAATAAATTGCACTTATCATTGGCATGATTATAGCAATACGAATAATTATGCATTGATCGTCATAATTCTTGTAGATCTTTCTGATGAAACTGTAACACTGGAAGTGACTATTCACGCAACATAAGTGTAGTAGACCTTCTGCTTCGTTTCAAAACTGGATATATTTTGCTAAACGCCTTGTCGATATCCCGACGAGATTTCGCTCCTGTAACAATAAACCGTAGAAGATTGAAACAGGCTTCATTTATTTCCTATAGTAAACAAATTAAACTAAACGTTTTGTTAGCTTTGCTAACTTACTTTATAAACCTACTGCTCACTGTCCTTTTTTGTGATAGGTTGCGTCGTTTCGAATATTTGTCAGACATTAACAAAATTAGTTTAAATTTATATCTTGCACAAGTTAATGCGAGTCGATTGGTGAAGAATACTAGGGGCTTTGCCCCTGGACGCTTCGCTTCGATCGCAGTTGGAAAACTCGCTAATATTTGGCTCGTTTGTACCTGGGTTACCGAACATAAATCAGCTGTTTTACTTGGCAGATGACAAAAACTCATTAAACATTATCTCCATAAGATTGACATGGGAAATTTTAAGGCTTGTGGGCCGCAGCTCCTTCTCGGGTGAATAGCGGCTAAACGCAAGATCTGATCTTTAATCTGACAGTTTAACTAAAGGTTTCTCGTTGAGAGCTTTAATTCAAGTATAAGGTCGAGGGGGGTACGTTTACGGGAAGTGCCTAATAGTTTATGTCAGTGAATGAATTAGTGAACCCGCGTAGCTTTGTGTAAGTAGAAAGATTTGGGTCGGAGCCTCCCTTCTCGGACGAATGGTGGCTAAACAGATGATCGGATCTTGAATCTGTCAGAAAAATCGTTAGTTTGATATTAAATTTTCTACAAATTTTGTATTTAACATTTTTTGCTATCTCTTACCGTTTTCTTACAAAACGCGATCAAAGTGAAAAAAATTTCTCCCGCCCAAAAGGTGCTTCCAAACATAAAAAAGTTTAACTTCTGGCCATTTTTCTGAAGGTTTTTCGTCGAGAGCTTTAATTCAAGTATGAGGTAGAGAGGGAAGTGAATAATAGCTTATGTCAGTGAATCCGTCTAGCTTTATATATGTAAATGTTTCAGTTCATCCTCAATCGACGAGCATTAACCAATGCAAGATACGTAGAAGAAACGACATAACCTATCAGAAAATACACCAAGAAAAAGGGTCGTGATCTTTAAGTTTGTAAAATAAGTTAACATTGTTAATTAATATAGCCAGTCCAGTAAGGCAATCGATGAAATAAAAATTTGTTACTGAGATTCAACTCAAAAACTGGAGCTTGGGTGCCTTTAGGGCTAAAGTGCTAAAGATATATCAAAAGAGTAAACATACAAAATGTATCAATGAAAATCTCTGTATTATGGTGTTCTAGTAATAATAATTATAATGTTATTTACGTCATTATGTTGCGATATGTCACAGATAAGAGAGTAAATAATTGTATTGCGAAATTAACCACTGACGTGACTTTCCAAATGTTTTATAGTTCCAACCAACTATTTGGGAAATTGGTATTCTCACGAAGGCGTTGAATAGCTGGCTGTGTGAACGAAATAATAATAAAAAGTAGATTTGTTTGCACCTAAGAATCCACCCTCGGCTCACGCACTGCTTCGTTCAGCCCACAGCAAAAACCCACACAGTTGACACCTCGACCTTGCGGCCTCGGGTTATGCACAGCTTAGTTTCGCTCGCAGCGTCTCTGGAGCGGGGTCCGATTGAGTCCGGGTCCTCAGACGGTCCTAACATTGGTTATGTGATTTACCTGGTGGAGTACGAACAGTCCGGCTGGTATTCGGAAAAGGCGACATTTTGAAAAGGGTGTGACACGGGGAGGTGACACAAAATAGCTCCACACTGGTTTTTGAAAATATCAAAGACCAATACTCTAAACATAATTCAATGCTATATGCCTACTTGTATAATGATAATTTTGATCAAACGGTACCTTAACAGATTTCTTAGGTTAGGTTAGCGCCAGTTACAAGAGTAGAAGGGGAGAAAGAGTTCAGCTATAAATCAAAAAAGATCCAGACTCTATGAAATATTTTTGTGGTCGACCCTTCGTTGGAGTTTACGCGGACTCCGCCCTACACTCCTGGAGTCTAGCCCCTGCCTATGTTGAAAACATTTGTCACAAACACGATCATTTTATTTTTAAAAACGAATTGGATTTAGGTTGATGTAATAAGAGTAGCAATAGTTTGCAATAAGAGTAAGGTTACCTAGAGTCTTGCTGTTAGAACAAGTTATAATAATTATATGTCTTTTGGAAAAATAACCATTTGGACGTAGTTGTGGAGCGAAGTCTCGCCTAGGACACGATGGCCGGATGATTACACTAGGTCGCCAGGCAGCGCCACTTGTGACTGTTGGCGACGAGTTCAGGGCAACCGGTGGCGTAGGCAATCACTCTTTGTTCGGGCCTACGTAGTTCAAGAGTTCTCACCAGCCGAGCAGTCAGTTTTCTGTTTTCATATATTACTAGGGGAAAAGCATGCGTGCTCCGCACGCCAAGCCCCAATGGAACCTTCTAAAAACATATGTTATATTTCATTTATAATAAAGGTAAAAAAACCTCAAAACTAAGATGGTAAATAATTTTAAATGATCAAATCAAAACATTTCGTATATTTTACAACAGTTATAATAAAGGTTACAAGAACCAGTAAGGCTCAGGTGTACACTTAACAAAAACCTAACCAAAAAGTTACTCACTATCAATTACCATATAATGTCAATAAATAGGCCTACTATATGTCTTATTTGTTTTTAATTAGGACGTAACATAGTTTTTTCTTATTTTTAAATTCCTTAACGCAAGTTTTTATTGGTTTGTGTGTGTTGAAACATGTGTTGGTTCAGTATAAGCCTAACTTAAAATATTATTTTGTACTAAAAGCTATACATCCGAATAAACTGTTTTATCTGTTATTTTATTTAATTTGTTGCTATGGTAATGAATATATACATTCAAGATGTGTTGGTTTATCAGTCTATGCCTAACCTAAAATTATGTTTAATTTAGTTTACCTGCCTTAACGGCAGCATACACTCATGATTTATGTTTTTGTGCACATCTTTGAATGATATAAGTTTCATCTTTCAATTGTTGTTTTTTAGTCTTTCATAATGTTGCTTATTTATTGGTATTACAGCTGTTAGACGCTATGTGTTTAACGTCCAACTTGATCCTGTGAATTTGTTCGTTGAAAGATACTGGCCACTAATGATTTTCTCTAAGCCAGCTGATTCCTTTTGCTACAATTGTCTGTTCTTACATGCACAACCACGTGTTTTAATAATCAGCTGGTTAGGAAAACTTAAAAAATGATGATACAATACGTTTAAAAAAGTTATTTTATTACATTCTAAATGAAATTGTTTAAAAAAATGTAAGCAAATTGTTCAAATATAGAATGATTGATCTTTCTTTTAAAACAAACCGCGTGTAAAACGGTTCAGTGGAAACCTCAAGTGAACTCTTCAAAGAAGTGCAAAGTTTAAATTTTACCACATGTTAAATTGCCATAAGAAAACTTTTAATCTCGTCATTTAAATGGGTTCTGACCAGATACCAAAATCTAAGGTAAAATGTGCAAATATATGAGTTATTCCCTTTCGTTTGACACTGCCCGAGTGTAAATCGGTCCAGTGGAAGTCTCACACGTTCTTCCGGAAGGTTTTTAATTTTGTGTTTTAATATATACGATTATGTTATAACAACAACATGATATATGTTTCAGTTGGCGATTGAATACAAAGAAGGTAAAACAGTTATCAGTTTTTAAAGTAGCGAACATTTAACACTTGTACTGCTGACGAGAAAACTTGCCCCATCTATACTGCGGGTACGTTTTGTTTAGTTTTATTTAACAATTACTATTTTTTACTTTCTCTACACCTATAAAAAATCCCATGTCATTAAATAATAAAATTTGTTTTTTAATATTTGTTTGAAGAAGTCGTATGACCTGATCCGCAATAGCTGATGTCCTGGTTATGCTTAACCGTCATAACACTATGTTTAAAGGGGCTCCCCACCACTTTCAGGCTATTTAAATTACTTACGCGTTACTTGTACAGAAGAATTATTATGTTACTTGTTGTAAATCTGTAGCCTACATTTATCCATAAACAAATTCTATAATTTGAGGGTTTCTAAATATATTCAATCAATTTATTTATAAACATAGCTGTAAAAATTAAAAATAAATAAACAAATTTAGAATGAGTGTAATTTTTTTAAAATTTCAATCAATAAATTTCTGTCGAGAAATAAATAATAACCCCGACGTTCTTTATTTATACAGAACGATTACATTAATTTCAGAACTTATAGTGTGATTTAAATTAGAACAGTCCTAGGTGGCGAGCGTTGGACAGAGTGGAGGGGCCGCGCTGTTGCCAAATCTACGCATCGCTGTACTGCCAACGAACGGACTTCTCCTAAATGTAAACGCTGCTTTACAACGTTGCATATGGTTACTATGTCAACCGCTGGGAAGGAAACAGCTTGTTGGCTCTTGGAGTAGGGGGTCCTCTCGCTCACCCTCCCCGCCCGTGTCAGCCAAAACTGTTCTACTTTAAACGTGGTGGCCAAACCGAGTGATGGCGGAACTGGCTGCCCAGTGTAATAGGCTCGGTAAGATACAATGCCCCGCTACGACTCGCGGCTACAGACACGGGGCCAGTCAGTAGCCAAGGGGGCTAATAGTCAGTGTAAGCATGCAGATGCATACGAGAAAAACCTGGCGGGAGGCTCTTATTTTACAAGAGCATAACTTGGTGTGAGGGCAGATCGTGATGTAATATCTTTGAGTAACTAAATATGAAATTTCAACGTTTCCAACACAGCTTATCTTTAGATAGCCAACATACACGACTGCATTAATCATATTTGCTCATATATTGCTCGAAACAATAAAAATATACTTTACCTGTAAGTATAACTTTTCCACTAATAAAAATAAGCAGTACTACTTTTGGTTCCTTCATATGGAAAACAAGACCACTGAATATCTCAGGCTCGTAACTGAAACATGGAATAAGAAGGAAATTAAAAGATTATAAAACTAAAGCAACGTTATATTCTACCACTTAACTTGTTAGGCTCATTGGTTTATTATTATGTAACAAGTGTACACGGCAAATTGTTGTTTAGTGCAAATTTTGTATGATATTTATTTCAGTAAATGTCTCATTACTCAGTTATTTATTATCCGATTGTAGCAAATAAAGTATGATTTTGTTCGTCTTAAAATTCTACATTTTTTATTACTGGTAACATTTTTAAAAAAAAAATTACGGTTTTCGTGAAATTTAACATCAAAGAATTTAAATGGGCGCCATCTTGAAACTGTTTAAGATATCGTAACGAAATTTTATACACTTGTTTGACCTACAAAGGTACACGTTCGTGCCAAATTTGAAGTTTCTATCTAAAGTAGTACTCAAGTTATAAAATAATTTGTAAAAAACACAAACAGACGGACAGACAGAAAACTAGGCATGTCAGACCCATATTTATGTGACGTTTTTTGATTGTCTTGACCTAAAGAACAGATACACAAAATATTTCCAGGGAGTTTGTAAACACCTTGTTATATTACAACGTTAAACATTCGTTGTGTTTCCTAAATTTTCAAGTTTGAAATTGTTTATAGAATTGAGTTATCTGCCTACCGCAAACAGTAAATTAGGCAATGTCAAAGCGTTCAGCTGCGAGAAATTGCACTGTTTAGATAGGGATACAGTGAGAAGCGCTTTCGTTTCCGGTTGCTTTCTCGTTTACTGGAGTAGACCCTTAAGGAAACGAAAGCGCTTCCCACTGTATCCCTATCTAAACAGTGCAATTTCTTGCAGCTGAACGCTTTGACATTGCCTAATTTCAAACCATTTTATAAGTCTATCTTTTGTAATTGAGTGTTGAAAAAAAAACTGAATATTCTTTATAAAATTTCGGATCCGGCTTGCAAGTTATTTTTCATTATTAATTTTTTATTGTGTTAGAAAAAAAAATTAAACTTTGTACTTACAAAATGTCAATTACATAATAAATCAAAAGCATTAAAAAAAACTAAATTGCAAGACGGATGCGTATCGTGACTGTGCTTAAAATGAGACCTTGCAAACAATTTTATTTTTATTTTCATAATTGTTGGTTTCCAAGTCACTTTGAATAATATAGAAGATAATATATTAATAAATATTACCGTTGATAAATATATCGTTGAGCGGTACAGCAGTGACCGCTCAACGATGTACATCGTAGGAATAAATTATTATTCGACATTTATGTTTAAATGTGTTTTTAAACGTTTTATAAAAGTGTTGTGTGTTTGTGTTTTTTATAAAGTGTGTTTTTAGTGTTTTATGTGTGCTTGACAATGGGAATGCGTTCCCGAAACGCGTCGTATTAGGATAACTTAATCATTCTTCAGAAGTCACAAGACGGACAAATTTAACAAGGTAATATTTATTAATATATTATCTTCTATATTATTTAACAATTTTATGATAAAAACTAAACTAAATAAATGGTTTGAAATTTAACACTGCTCTTATGGGATAAAAATCCAAGATGGCCGCCACTACAGCAGACCCTTAATAGTGAAACTAAGGCTTTTTTTATTTGTTTCAGTTGTTGTACTAGGTTACTGAGTTTTGAAAATAAGTTATAGACTGTGCCGCGAGTATACCAACGAGAACCAGGTGCTGGCACTTACTGTAATTTTAGAAGGCAAAAATTAGAACAAGCGCTTCATAAAATAAGAACAAAACAAATTACACAGAGGCAAGCAGAACAACAGTATAAAATACCTCGAAGCACATTAAATAGTAAGCTCAAGGGAGTGCATAATTTGGGTCATGGTGGGCAGACCTCCATCGACGAAGTGACGGAAAACTTGATGGCAGAATATGTGAAAACCTGCTCACAATTTGGATTTCCATTTAACGAATTCGATGTAAGATGTCTAGTAAAAGCCCACCTAGACCTGACCCACCACCCTACCCTGATCCAAGTGCTTTTGTCCTAAGCAATCGTCATTTCAGTAAAAGTATCAGATTATACACTACCCTAATCTGTTTGCTTCTCTGAGAGTCACGCAGGGGTTGGTGAGCGAAGCGAGCAGAGTCGGGGCCCACAGTATGTAGTATTGTTACAAAATTTGAATTTGGTATTTTAATTTTTTAATTTGTAATAATAACTATTACGTAATTATAACTTATCAGTACTATATTCTGTCTTGGGCGGCCATACCTATGGGCAGAGAAGAGCCACGGGCCCCCTAGCTCCCGGCGAAAGGAAAATATGTATATTATTAATTATAGTCAGGCATTTTTCTTTAAAGATATTTGCACTAAAACATGTTTTAAATGCTGTTATGTGCCGTTAGATTTTACATATACTTATTTTATTTTTTACAAGAGTTCAAGTATAAGCTGCAATGCACGCACTGTGTATTGAAAATACTCCCAATACGGGAGGTAGCGTGCGAAGCACGCAATGCATTGTTTTGAAAATACTCCAAATATGAGGATTGGC
>JAGFPH010002156.1:139202-151883 GCA_018207615.1 Philaenus spumarius
ACAGCTAGTAACCAAGTCAACAACAAGACATTATGTAGCTACAGCTAGTATCCAAGTCAGCAACAACACATTATGTAGCTACAGCTACTAACCAAGTCAACAACAAGACATCCTGTAACTACAGCTATTAACCAAGTCAACAACAAGACATTATGTAGCTACAGCTAGTAACAAAGTCAACAACAACACATTCTGTAACTAGAGCTACTAGCCAAGTAAATAAGAAGACATTATGTAACTACAGCTACTAACCAAGTAAATAAGAAGACATTATGTAACTATAGATACTAGCCAAATAAATAAGAAGACATTCTGTAGCTAAAGCTACTAACAAAGTAAACAACAAGACATTATGTAACTACAGTTACTAGTCGAGTCAAACCCTTCAAATATTGGGTGAATAACTGAACTTACTTTGAAGCCCAGTTTGCTTATGATTCGAGCGTATCTTCTCGCAGCTATATATGAATCTGTCTCACTTCCTGCTCCAAGGCAAACCATCTTTCCCGATTTGTAAATTTGCGCTGTAGATTTAGGCTTTCGTAATCGCATGAAGACTGCGGGGAATCGCTTAGGATAGTACTCAACATTGTAAGCCTGCGATGCTATTTTCCTCAAGTCCAATTTACATCCTAAGTTAAATGTCGAAACTGTATTGCTAAAAAAAAAACAATGAACATGTTTTAGAGAGTAAAACAAAAGTAATATTACTTAGAATGTGTATGAAAAATATTCCTCTTAGCTATTGAGCTCTTGACCATTTAAGGCATCGTATCGGATGTTAATTGCGTAACATCATTCGTGTGAAACCGTACCATATTTTTATTTTGAACTAGAGGAGACCCATGCGTGCTCCACACGCCAACGGCGATGGAACCTTCTAAAAACATATGTTATGTTTTATTTATAATAAAGGTGTAGGATTAATAATAACCTCAAAACTAAGATGGTAAATAATGTTAAATGTTCAAATCAAATTATTGCGTATTTTTTATAACAACAGTTATAATAAAGGTTAAGATAACCAGCAAGGCTCAGGTCTACAGTTAATCAAAAACCTAACCAAAGGTTAGACATACAAATAATTAATTGTTTCATATTTTGAAATCAGCTGTTAATAATGGTTACTCGCTATCAATTACCGTATATTATCAATAAGTAGGCCTACTATTAAAATTAATTACAATATGTCTTATTTATTTTTAATTAGGATGTTTTTAATTAACATAGTTTTTTCTTATTTTTGACTTCCTTAACGGTGTGTGTTGAAACATTTGTTGGTTCAGTCTAAGCCTAACTTAAATAATATTGTTTGTACTAAGCTGGACATCCGAATCAACTGTTTTATCTGTTATTTTATTCAACTGGTTGCTATGGTAATGAATGTAAGTACATTCAAGAAGTTGGTTCATCAGTCCTAGGCCTAACCTAAAATTACGTTTAATTTATTTTACCTGCCTTAACGGCAACATACACACATAATTTATGTTTTTGTGCACATCTTTGAATGATATAAGGTTCATTTTTCAACTGTCGTTTTTTTAGTATTTTCATAATGTTGCTTATTATTTATTGGTACCTATATCACAGCTGTTAGACGGTTGGTATGCGTTTAACGTCCAACTTGATCCTGTGAATTTATTCAGACTAAATTTACAAATATTTAAATAAAAAATGTTTTTATCAATATGAATTCTAGCCTATGTTACTCAGGGATAGTGTAGCTTTTGTATTAGTAAAACAATTTTTTCAATCGGTTCAGTAGTTCCAGAGATTACCCCCTACATACAAACAAACAAATTTTACCTCTTTATAGGAAATAGCTGACTGCTGTTGTTATTACAGTCAATAAACATAATATTACATATTTTTACATATTATGTAATGGCGCTTACATTTTTGTTAAGTATTGGGTATATTTTTTGTTGATTTTATGTTCATTAGATGCTGTATTTTTCCAAAAAGTATACAAAAACACTCGTGGATTCAAATGCAATGTTGTGTCAAAATTTCAAAGCAATCAATGAAGAAATTTCGGAGATGATCGATTTTGAACAAACGCACATTTACATTTTTATTTACATAGATATGCAGATTTGAGCTTACACATACCATAATGTGTAAGATTATGAATAGATTTTTATAGATCATTAATAACAAATAGATCTTGCATCCATACGGCAGCAGTGTGGCGAAAATTAGGTTGTCGGGGAAATAGTGAATGATCGCGCCGCGAGGTAGCGCTAGGGAGAAATCATTGGTAGCATTGGTGTTTCACACAGCTTCCGTCGTTTCCCCAATAGATAGCGCCACTATCGTCGAATTTTCAGTGGAACGAAATATTGCATTCGATCGGAGTTCTATTATTTTATCCAAATACAATGCACATACTATCCCAATAGTACAGCTAATATAAGATTTTCATTGGAATTAATAAACCCAGGCGAGATCTTTTGAAGACGGGTTCTTTTCATCGTAAACATTGTAGGAAAGGTCTACCAATTTCCCCCCTCCAGAAGAGGATTTGGGGTGGTTGAAAGCAGGGCCGGCGAGAATAGAAGGGCTCAGCCACTCTCTTGAAGTTTGAGCAACGCCGCCGCTGCCGGTGAGGAGGGGGGAGGGGGGATGTTGACCGCGTGACGGCATAGGGTTGTCAGCCGAGCTTATCCACTAGTGCGGCCTTGACTTTTCCCAAGGAATCCCCATCAGTTTTTTGTACAGTTCGAGGAAACTAGGAGTGCACTTGGCCTAATGGGCGAGTCATCCCTTCTACAGTCTACTTCTCCTTAAACCTGCCTTGGCAGTACAACCAATTCCACAAAAAAATAGGTCCACAAATAACATTTAACTGAGGAAATAGACAGCGCTCACATTCTTATAACTTTACGTACTTGCTTACAACCTTTTTATAAAAAAGTATTTCACATTTTAGAGAAAACTATGACAAATATCTATAAATAAGTAAGGTTTTGTTTCATACAAAATTATAAAATGTTATAACTGTGATGCAAAATTTTACTAAGTTTTTTATAAAATAAAAGTTATGACAACAAAAATGTTCAAAGCGAGAAAACTTTTTGCGAGAAAGTTGTTGATAATATTAGTGGAATTAACTTTTTTATTTAAAACAATTTTCTGTACCACCTTTTGTTTAGTCAGGAGGAAGGTAATTCCTGTAATGAATACATTTTGTGCTTGTTTGACATTGATTTGGTGCGATCCTGGCTGTTCTGATTTGGTAATCAGATTATATAGGCTAAGTAATTTTATTATTCTTAGTTCTTGCGGTTTTTCCTTAATCCAACCATTTTTTTTGTAAATTGGACTTCATGCTTAGATTTTTAAAAGGTTCAAGTAAACTTGCCAACTTAGGCATTCAATATTTTTAAATATAAAATATTATTTTTTTTTTGTTTACTAGGTACTCATTTAGTAAATGTTTTACCATTAAAACTTTATAACGATTTAGGCCTACACAAAATTGACATAATAATATACTACCCATATAAAAACCTTGATGCTCTATGAAGTATCGAATTCAATACATTAAAATAAATTTTAAAATGTTCAGTAACGTTTTTTTTCGAATTCGGACATTGATTTTTATTATCATGAATAACAATGTTAAAAAAGTAATTGTAACTACATCATTTGCCAACCGTTTCCAATAAATAAAAATAGCTGATGAAAATGCATTAGGCCTACTACAGATGGGCACTGTTACTGTTGTTGCTATTTTAACTGTTGTAAAAAAAACTAACAAAAAACTAAAATAAACTAACCGAATTCGTAAAATGTTTCTGAATATTTTAATTTATTATAATGCATAGAATCCGATCCTGTATTATAGCACGATAAGGTTTTTTTGTGACACTTGTATATATTTATAAATAAAACAACTAATTTTTACACGTCCTGTTCACTAAGAAAAATGTGTTTATCACTTTTATTTACCGTTACATTACAGTGCCAAACTAGGGTGTACAGTGAAGAACAGAGGTCTATTTTTTTATTGAGGTTGTACTGGTGACGTTGGACACAACAAACACAGCGTGGGGACCGGGCCTTACTTCCCCTCTCGGGGTGCATTGCCGGCGTGAGGAATCTGTAATAGGCAGTGGTATACTGGTGCCGGAACGCACCGGAACACCGTTCCGGTAGGCCTACTGCTTTTTTATTAATTTTTGTTTACATTTTGTTTTAACGTTGCACTGGATCATCCACTCTCTCAATCACACTCATTCAACACTCGGTTCAGAATTTTCCGCCAATCGAAAAACCTCAAGTTATCTCTACACTACTGTGAGTTGAAACTATGTGAGACAACTACAGTACAGTTTCCCACATTGACCTACAACTCGGAATCAAAATGGGACAACTTAGGAGCACCAGACACAATTTTACCAGCGAAGCGTCCAGGGGCAGAGCCCCTAGTTTTTATAATAACTCTACTTTTATAAATAGCTACCAATGAAATATTTGTAACATTTATGTCAAGCACACTACGCTATTTACAGTAAAATTTATTATTTTGTTAATTATTCAATTCTTATTTTAAACTGATTACAAATTATTTAATTGGGCCTATAATGAATTACTGGACTTTCCATCGATGTAGAAACAAACTCTTCATACTTAAAAATTATGTTCTACTTTTTAGTTCGGTTTGCTATTTAAAGCGTGTTTGTTTAGTTTTTTTAAGTGTTAACTTTATAGGCGCACCACGTCCAAAAACATGTCTATAAATGTTTGTACATCAGAGTATATAGTTTTCTTGTTGCTGGGGATGAATCGGATTTTACCGTCACGCGTTTCACATGCATTTTGTGAAACGCTAGTAAAGTGAAACGCTCTTAATGTGAAACGCTCCTAAAGTGAAACGCTCCATTCCATCTGTTTGAAAAAAGTGTTGGTCTTGCCGAGATTCGAACCAGCAGAGTCCACCATCATAGACTATCGCCTTAGCCGGTTAGGCCACAATCGCATTGCTAATTTAGTATATTTGAGTTGGGTATATAAGTGTAACAGATTGTCCTACGGCATAGGCTTAATCTGTTAATGTCAATAAAGTGTATAGTTTAATTTGTAACACCTCTGAAATTGACATTGTGCTTCCTCATTTCGTAAGTTGTGTTAAAAAATAAACATTGTGCTTCCACATTTCGTAAGATGAGTTAATTAAAAAGTTTACACTTCTCCCGTGGTCTTAAGCACTCAATTACATTTTCTTAAACTATATTTAATTTTTTTTATTGTTTAGTCTCAAAACGGAATCAAAAGTAATTTTGTAGTCAAGAGAATTGATTTTTGTATAACGTATTGCCACGCCGTACGCGCACCCCTCCGAGAATTTCGGGCTCGCAAGGTCTTTACCCCACGATCTGACGTCACTTGTCACGCCGCACCCGCTCTATTTTTTATTCTATTTGCCCTTAACCAAATTTTGCGCGCATACGTGGGCAAGAATAGGAAATACGCTTACTTTCCTAATTCTTAAGATTTTGTTTGTAATTAATACACTTTAATTTTAGGTTACTAGCTCTAGTCAGACTCCTTCTCCGGGCCGTGCCGTCTGGAGTTATTATGTCACACACAAGAATTAATATAACCTTAATTTCTAACTTAACTTTAGAGCACTGATTAAATTTCTGGTATAGGATGTTTAACTTATAAATGAAAGAAATTAAGATTTGCAAATAAAACTTTTTATTTTAAAAAACAAATTGATTTTATTTTTGCAACTGCTTAAACTTTTCCAACAAATATAATATTGATATTTATAATTATGGTACTATTTACATTTATTTTGAAACTCTTTTATACCATTGTGAGAATAGGGAATATTCCTGAATTATTTTACTTTTACACTTTCCCCTGAATTTACTACTACTTTTGATTTTAATTTTAAAACTTTATCTTTGGATTTTATTTAACTTTAAAATATATATCTTGGTTATTTGCTACTCACAAATAAGTATGATTTATCGCGGCTTTCCTCCTTGGTGGTTTAGGCCTTGGAATGAAGTCCTCGATCATCTTCTTTCTTCCTGCCTTCTCTCCTCCTAGGTTTCTCCTCTTCTTTAATGTATAGCGATTTCCTACTGCCCGCTGATCTGTACCGGAGTTGGTGATTCTCGCCGACCTACTGCTGCTTCTGCAAACTTTGACGTGGTCCTTGGATGGCTATCTTAACGCAACTAAAAATATTTTTCTTTCTCCCAACCTCGTACTGTCTAGATTGGAGTCAAGAGACTTACTCTTCCTTTTTTGAGTAACTTCGTTTCTCTCGTGATTTATCTGGTTTTCTACTTTGTAGAATTTTCCTTTAATTATTTAAATTAGGTCCCACGACTTTATTTTCATTAATCCACTTTGATTTCGTCGATAATTATTTATTTCATTTTCAGATCAATAAGTAATTGTATTGGCCTCGGTGGTGGTAGCATGACGTCATACATTTAGTCTCCCCTCACTGTGTTTACTCAAACCGTTCCGGTCCGTACAGAACGTAAAAATTCGCTAATTTTTTAGTTTAAATCTTTTAAAGTGCTGTAACTTAGTAACACCTGGTCCGATTTTGGATTTCTTTGGCTCATTGGATTCTTGACCATCTCCTGATTCCTTCCTCCTTTGAGTTGTTGTTCTAGGGTTCCTGGTTCTCAAGTTATCGCCTTCGTTAATTTGCTATTAAATTTGAATTTTAATTTTTCCAAATTGGTCCAATTTTGAATTTCCATGGTTCTATCTTCTTCTCCTGGTTCCTAAACTTCCAAAACTATCCTTCTTTTTCTTTCTTCACTTTGGGCACGGTTCTGTGGCCTGTTTTGTGTGAATCGTCGAATTTTGGATTTGGCAACCCCCCTTTTTGGTTTATGCCCCCTTCTCACATGGTATTTTACATTCACATATATATTACACATTATTTCATATATATTTACTATTATATAACCTTATTTCCCTTGATTTAATTGCTTATTTTATTTTATTTATTTTTGAGCCTTTTCTTTCAAAAATATTTAATTAGTTCAATTTATTTTTAGTTAATTATTATTAATTTATTATTCTTTAATTTACCCCCAATTTAGGCCTTTGAATTATTTTAATTTGTTGATTTTAGCATTTTTCACCTAAGTCTTTGCTTTATAACTTCTTAATTATTTTAATTAAAACAATTCTGTTAATTAGATTCTTATTAGCTTCTTCTCCTCTATTCATTTCATTAAAAAGAATTTACTATTTTTATATCTTAAAATATTAACATGGTCTCTTACGGAGCATAGCAACAGTGCATTGTTTTGCAGTACTGGACAAAACTCGACATGAATAATTATCCTGTCGATTTCCCTTAGAATAATTCACTGAGCCTTGCTTCTATTGCGTTTAACATTGACTAGGCCTTCAATTTACAATATAATTATTTTAAATTACTTCCTTTCACTTTACATATATTTTTTCGCTTTGTACTTACTTATAAAGTGTCATTTTATTTATTACTAATCTTAATTTTGCATATTTATGCCTTCTGGTTTCTATTTATGACTTTTAGTTTTAGGCCTAATTACTTTGGTAATTAGTCCATTTGTGTCGGGTTTTTGCCCGTTACAGTATGTATGACAAATTTTCGTTGATACGTGTGCAAACTTTCAAGTCAATCAGACGTCTTTAAATTGGTGAAAATTACCTTGAAAGATTCCGTTACATAGATACTGTAGAGGTCAAGCTAATATGAAGCATGTAAAAAAACTGAGTAAAATGGAAAACAATTCAGTATAGTAGGTCTCCTAATAGCCAACCAAGGCTATATTTTGCATTGGTATAACTTGTTACTATTTATTATCATATTAAACAATAACCTATATTTTATCAATGTAGTAAACTATCTATAATAATTTTATTATAAAGTGGTGAAATTTGTTTGTTTGTATGTAGGGGGTAATCTCTGGAACTACTGAACCGATTGAAAAAATAGTTTTACTAATAAAAAGCTGCACTATCCCTGAGCAACATAGGCTATAATTCATTTTGATAAAAACGTTTTTTATTTCTATATTTGTAAATTTAGTCGGAAGTTAGGCCTAGACTGATGAACCAACACATGTATTTCCGTAACAACCAATTGAATAAAATAACAGATAAAACAGCTGTTTGCTCTAATATTTCCATTAACAGCTGATTTCAAACTTTGAAGCAATTACTTGTTTTTCTAACTATTAGGTTAGGTTTTTATTAAAGTGTAGACCTGAGCATTGCCGGTTCTTTTAACCTTTATTACTACTGCTGTTATAAAATACACAAATAATTTGATTTGAACATTTAACATTATTTACCATCTTAACTTTGGGGTAATTATTAATCCTACACCTTTATTATAAAGAAAACATAACGTGATTATGTGTATAGAAAGTTCCAACGGGGTTGGCGTGCGGAGCACACAGGGGTATCCCCTAGTAGTCAATATTTTTGCAGACATCCACCGTTGCGTAGGAACTGGTGAGTTAACCAATGACCACAGAGGTAAAGCGTATCCATTTTAACAGTATAATGGTATACAACTACATCTACTAGCGGAATCAATAATTCTCAAATTAAAAATGTACAGATGGAAATATATGTGAAGAGCGGGTCGCGCTGGCAGGTGATTGTGTGAGGAAGGGAGGAGAGGTATGCTATGTGTGGCGGGGTGGGGGATGTGACTGCTGCCAGAGTAGACTACTACCCTGTCTGTCTTTTTACGGCCGGAGCGCGGCGCATGGCTTACTGTATCACTGATTTTCTTCTAATAGAACAACTCGGATGAACATCCGTTTTTGTTTGTACACCACAAACAGAGTAAAAATAAGTAATTGTTTTCTTATCACGGGGCGTCAACACGACAATGGTTTTAGGAACGGTAGTGTACTATATAACGAGACGAACCTCTGTTACCGACTGACTCGCTACACAGACCTACTCGCTGTTAGCGCATGCGCATTGGCCGTCCCTGCTTCTGCGCACACAGCCAGCCGCTTCATCACATATATTTCCAACTGTACAAACAGATTGGCGATGTGTTTTATAAATAAAGAGATTAAATTTCTTATTAATTTAACTTACACTAATAAAGGAAGATGGTCCAGAAAGACTGGGTAAGGAGACTCAGGCGGTGTATTACACAACACAGGCTCTGCGAGTTCTAATGCAGGTAACGATGCCGGTGGCGACATCATGTTTTCCTAAAACAAGTATCAATATTATGTTATTGTGAAGACGAATATTTCGTATAACACACACAAAAATCTGACACTATTAGTTAGCACACCTCGCGAAAAAATCTAAAATCTACTCTTTATTTTAGATAAAATAAAACCTGAACACAAAATCTCACAATAAATACGTTTACTAACCTCAAACGCGTTTCAACGACAATGTCGCCATCCTCAGTGATGCACGGGCTACAGTTACCAAACTATAACAGTTACAGTTTGTTATAGTTTGGTTACTGTAGCCCGTGCATCACTGAGGATGGCGACATTGTCGTTGAAACGCGTTTGAGGTTAGTAAACGTATTTATTGTGAGATTTTGTGTTCAGGTTTTATTTTATCTAAGTTACTTTCTCACAAGTCAAGCTCATTAGTTATCTACTCTTTATTGCAGATTTTTATGAAAAAGGTTTTTTGCCAAATAGGAATGATTCTCGAAACATACGGGATATCAAACTGGGACATATCCAATAATGTAAACGATCTGTCAATTCAATTCCCTAATTTTGCATCCGTTTATTCCAATCACAACCCAATATTTGCTGAATACGAAATGTGCTTTTCACAAACCTCTTTCAACTCGGTTCACATTGTCGACAACGTCAATATAATTTCAAATCTCACTGTTACAAAAATGTCAGGAATCAATATGGCATGAAAGAAAACACAAATAATCATGGAGCCTATTAAAATTATACAATTGAAATTTTTTATTTATTTATTTTCTTTTCTGATTCTTTTTCCCTTATCCATTCTTGCAACTACGTAAATAAAGAAAGGGATAAAGAAATATAAACGGTACCAGAAAACTGCCACATACTTTCTCCCCAGTTGAAACTTTACACCTTCCCATGAGTATTAAAGTAGGAGGGGGGAGGCACTTTAAAGTAGGAAAGTAACTAATAAGTATTATTATTATTATTAAAACTATTTGATCGATGTCCAACAAATTTGCACAAAACATGTCAATTAGGCCTGTATAGATGCACAAAAAAGTTTTGAAAAATGTTGAAAAACAACCCAATTTTTGGAAAAAAACCCAAAAATCAGTTATTACTATTATTATTACCTAAACGAGAAACTTTAGTAAGATGCGGTTTTTTGCATATGTTAGGGTACATTAAGGGCTGCAAATAAGCAAAATTTTATCAAAATCGTTAGAGCCGTTTTTGAGAAATTTTGATTTTTCTCGTTTTTTGCCCATTTTTGGGGGGTAAAACCCCTTAAAAATTTAAATTTGAAAAATGAACAAAACGGCTGGAGACATTTCAGAACTACGCCTACGTACCAAATTTCATCAAAATCGGACCGTTGGTATGGTCTCCAGCTCTGTACACATCCTAACAGACACACAGACAGACATCACCAAAGAACCACTTTTTTGGGTTCAGGGAGCACCAAAACAAATAATTTCACTAAAAATACTTTTTGGGTTCAGGGAGCACCAACACAGATAATGCCACTAAACAATTTTTTGGGGTTCAGGGAGCACCAAAACAGATAATTCCACTAAAAATTCAAATTCGAAAATTTGGACGAAAACAATACTTTTCCATATACTATACGTATAGGGGGGAGAAAGTAAAAATTACGCTTTAAAAAAATGTTTATAAAGATTTGTAAAATATTTTTTCTTTATGAAAATAAATTTCGTACCTATTATATTTACGTTTTCCGTATGTTTATAATGTTGATTAAACAATTTTTTTTAATTTGCCGAAACTAAGTTTTGTTTGGTTCGTAGTATCAGTTTTGAATTTGTTTCTTTCGACTAAGAACTTTATTTATGTTGAAAGAATTGTTTATGCTTTGTTACAATTTGTTTAATGTTTCGTTTTATCTTATTAGTTTACAAGTAGTTTAAAAAATATATTTATTGGTAGAAGTACAGAAAGCAAAATGTAGACCCTTTAAGATTATTACACTTAGTAACATTGAAAACAT
Source organism: Philaenus spumarius (assembly GCA_018207615.1). NCBI lineage: Eukaryota > Metazoa > Arthropoda > Insecta > Hemiptera > Aphrophoridae > Philaenus > Philaenus spumarius. The sequence goes on from JAGFPH010002156.1 coordinate 150,387, forward strand.
TTTTATAAAACAAATGTTTTTGGTTCATTGAATCCTTGGCACTAACCATTGGTCTAATGTTGACAGTACTGAACGTCGAACAATATAGGTTGTGATTTATTTACAAGGTTTATAATAATATTAAAACTGTTGTGTTTACAAAAATCATGTACCCACACACACGTCGTTTTTCCTGACTTCAAGAAACATTTCTACGGGGAATTTTTTCACAATAATCAAGATGTTACATAATTATAATATTTTCCTCTCATTTCTTTTTATTTCACAAAAGTGAATTATTACGTGTATTTTCAATTAGTGTGGTATTTATTGTTCATTGGCTGCCTGCCCACCAATCGTCTTCGTCTCGGAATGTGGGCTGAATAGGCTAAATTAAATCATTAAAAAAATAAAGAATTCAGAGAGAATGTCTACTTGTTCGACCGTTAAATCTACAGACTGGTAAGTCAAAGTCTTAGCTGGATGTTGCAGATCGCCCAGATACGTCTTTAATATGCGAATACATAATAAGTGCCAAATTTCAGCTCTCTAGTTTTAAAAGAAATAATGAAAATTAGTATTTATTGTTTTTAGGGGTAGTTATCAAATGTTCACACCTTAGCAGCTTGTAACAAATTGTAAAACTGGGGTATTTTTCATGTGTATCATATAAAAAATATAGGAAATAAATGTACAAAATTTCAGCTTTTTATCATTAAGGAAAGCATAAAAATGTATAGGCCTATTTATTGTTTTTAGGGGTTGCTATCACATTTTCACCACTTAGCAGCACGTAACAAAATCTAACACTGGTTTACTTTTTATATTTGTTTTTTAATAAATAAATGTATAACATTTCAGCTTTCTAGCTTTAAGGAAATATAACAAATCTATACATAATTAATTTGCTAGGGGTTATTTTGTGAGTAGAACTCCTCCTAGAGTTTTTAACCGATGTTGATGTTTTTGGTGTCATTTTACAGAGCTCACTCTGAAGTTGTGCTTCCCTTAAAATGAGCTCAATATATGTTAAGGGCTTCGCCCCAGTGGCCCTCAAAGTTGCCATGTTAATCTTATGGAAGGTCAATCTTAAGGAAGAAGAAGAACGATTTCTTTTGATTTTATCAGGGGCACAAAAAACAGCTGTTCGTATGAAAAGCTTAAAACAGCTGATTTTGATCAACAGCTGATTTTGATCAACAACTGATTTGGATCAAAAACTGAATATAATTTTAGGTTAGGTAAATCAAGCAATAGCGAAGCATTGCCATGTCCACTAGTAATATTTATTCTTTTATGGATTGTTTCTTAATGCGCCTCTAGGGAATATGAGCAAATATATGGACCAATTTTCACGTTCTTAAGCGGTATTTAATTAATATATATAGTTTTAAGGGTTGTTACTACATTTCCACCCCTTAGCAGAAATCTAAAACTGATTTACTTTTTATATGTGTTTTTCAAGAAATAATTTTACAAACTTTAAGCTTTCTAGCTTTAAAGAAAGTAAACAAACAA
>JAGFPH010002156.1:168129-187435 GCA_018207615.1 Philaenus spumarius
ATTATACTTTTCTGGTACTTGTTACTTTTAGTGTGACCATTGAAACATCGAATATGCACGTTCCACAAAGAAATGTTCTACAACCGATTCTTTTACCAGCCACCCACCAGTTTGTTTACTAAATTAGCCTATTTAAATCTCTAGTCTTTATGACACTCTGTATATATTTATAAATGTATAGGCTACAAACAACTAATGTCCACACGTTCTCCTCACTAAGAAAATAAACGGTACCAGAAACTGGCACAAACTCTCTCACAACAATATTTAAATTATTAAACAGATTCACTGTGACTTCATTATTGTATTAAAGTAGAGAGTAACTAATAAATACTATTATTATTAGCTAGAGAGAAAACCTTTCGATCGATTTCTAACAAATTTGCACCAAACATGTCAATTAGGCCTGTATAGATACACGAAAAAACGTTTTGAAATTTTTTGGAAAAACAACCCCATTTTTGGCCAAAAACCTCGAAAAATATGTTATTATTATTATTATTAGCTGAACGAGAATTTTTAGATAGATGTGGTTTTTTGCATATGGTACACTAACCGCTATCACTTATTAACAATTAGAGCCACGGTGGCCGTGGTTGTTAAAGCGTCATTGCTTTATCAATCGTCATGGCAACCATCAATGGAAAGGTTCCGGGTTCAATTCTCATTGACCCCGAATAATTTTCTAAATGGTTTCTTAACACACATCGTTGGCTGTGGTTCGGATTCCACGTAAAACTGTAGGTCCCGTCTTCATTAGCCTTAAGTGCAAAACAGTAGGACGTTAAACACAAAAAAAAAAAAATTATTAACAATTATCAAAATTGTTATATTAAACAAATAAAAGAGCACTGTGGCGACAAAATCACACTGATTTAAATAAAATAGCACTGATAAAATTGTTATAGCCTTTTTTTATAAAAAAATAATAACTGATTTTTTGGGTTTTTTTCCAAAAAGGGGTTACTTTTCAAAATTGTTCAAATCCTTTTTTCTTGGATCTATACAGGCCTATTTGACATATTTGGTGCACATTTGTTCGAAATCGATCGAATAGTTTTCTCTCTTGCTAATAATAATAATATTTGTTAGTTACTCTCCTACTTTAATATAGGCCTATGTTTTCCCTTTGCGCAACATTTTAAATTGTACCCTAATTGATGATCATGTTTTTTTTTTTCCAAGAAAGGAATAATTCATACCACGATTTTTCTGCGAATCCATCGAAAAGATTTCGGTAGGGTACTTCAATCGTTCAATCAGTCCAACAATGAATAATATTTCAATTGTTGACATGCAAATGGTCTGGTTATATTTTAACGCGTTTAAATGCCTGCATGTGTAGCTAACAATCAGTTGCATTCGTAACCTATTTATAAAGTAATATTATAATTGTGTAATTATTATGCCAATAAAGAAACTAGGATTATTCTTACCTATCTGATGAATAGGCCCTGCCTTCAAAAATATACCGTGGTTAAATAGTACTACATTTTGTTGAACATATCAAAATCCCCTTCGAGCGCCGCGATAAAACTACCTACTACAACGCGCTATGACAGGTTAGGTATTTGGCATATAATACTGAAAACAAATACAACGTACCTAGGCCTACTTCATATGTGTAACTTAACTTGATGTGAAATACATAGCAAGGAAAGGAAAGCGAGAATTTTTTTTTAAGTTCTAAGGTAAATATATAAAAACATATAGTTTTTTCTGATGCATAACTTTAAAACTTTTAAGACCCCTGCGAATGTCGCGTTAAAAATTGGTTGCAACGAACCAATTAAGGTTCAGTATTAAGCCTTATAATAATGAAAACAAATATGAATATCTACTTCATATATTCATATTCATAATCAGACTTTAACTATTATAAAGTTTAGAGAACTGAGTATGTATTTAGAGAACCTCCTAGAGAAAGGCAGGTCACGAAAATATTTGAACTTTTAACTTAGGTACAGAAATGGGTTTTAAAATAATGTGCAGATTCTGAAATCACTTTATAATAAATTGTAACATTACATAAAAATATTCTATTGTGATTGTATCTTTCATGTATCTGTTTTTCTTTCACTACGGCTTAGGGTGATCTAACCCTCAAAGCGCCCTGGTTACGCCCACGGTCAAACTTCAATATAAACCGTTACCTAACCTGTCGTAGTCTCCTTTTTAAGGTTAAATTAAAATATAATACTCTAAAATATAACAGATTATTGATTTATAGGCCTAGTTGGTTGTAAAGTTTATGTTATACAATGTAACTTATTACCTATTACGTAAAATTATTAATAATTGTATTAAATATTTGTTTTATACGATTACCATACAGTAATCTTTATTGTATTTCATAATTTGTAATTAGATATATTTTTGTTGTAAATTAATCAGAACTGTGACAACAAACTCTTTTTGTTCATCGTAAGTTTTTTGCTGCATAAAAATATTAAATTCTAAAAATGACAGTCGACTGTTGACACACGGTTGTGATTTTATTGTTGCACTTATAAGTAATGTAGGCCTATTGCTATGTAAAATTAATATAGATAGTATTAAAATGTTTGCTATACATATAGTTGTTATAATATTGTATAATTACTTTACGGGAAATAATCTTGTAATTTTATAGATGTAATTAGACTGAACTGTCCTAACTATCATATTGTTCGTTATAAATTGTACGCTTTAAATAAAAAGACGAAAGTCTCAAACAAGCAAAACATTCCGAATAGTCAAAGTCAATCATACTTTGTGAAAACACTTTACCTGAACAACTTTAACTATTATTAACATAATAGGCTACTTCTAGGCTGACTTATATTTTGACCTATTTATTACTACAATTTAACTCACAATTAATTAATTTAAAGCCTAATTTTATCAACTACAAGACACAAGAAAATATACGAGGAAGTATAATAAAATCGAAAGCCGCAAGGGACAACAAAAATAATCTGAAAAATAACAGTCGTTTTTAAATTTCTAAAAAAAAAACGGTAGTACATTAAATTAGCAAAATTTTGTACAATTCTACATTTTAAAAACACCAACCGAAAAACACTTTATTTACACGTAATTGTGCAGGAGAGCGTGACCATATAAAGTGAGAATTTTTTCGTACGGTATTCTAAAAATAGAAGAGAGAAAGAAAACTTTCTAACACTTCAATGACAACAAAAACGTAAATAACAACGACAAAAATAAAATATAGAACAAAAATATAGAAAATATAAGTAAAAAATGTTTATTTATCTTAACTAACGTGGAATAACAACAAATTCAGCACTGAAACGAATAAAACGAATTTGATGGAAACACACGAAAGAAGGAACACGAATGACAATGTTGCCAAATTGAACAGAATGCTAACCCCCAAGAAAACCTGACTTGTAATATTCAATTTTACAGCATTTTTACATTCTCACTATACTATAGTACAGAGAAAGTATAGTGATCGCAAAAAAAATCGATGTTGAGATTTTTGTGGAAATATCCGTTTTGGGACCCTCTGAGTTAAAAAAAAGTGTTTTTTTTACAAAATGTCTGTCTGTATGTATACAATTTCTAGAGATACATTTATTCTATCAAACAAATTTGCACCAAATAAGTCAATTAGGCCTGTATAGATGAACGAAAATTTTTTTTGAAAAACAAGCCGTTTTTGACCAAAAACCCATAAAAAATCAGTTATTATTTTTTTTATAAAAAGCGGCTCTAACAATTTTGATAAAATGTTGCTTATTTGTAACCCTTAATGTACCCTACCATATACAAAAAACCGCATCTTTCTAAAAACTCTCGTTATAATAATAATAACTGATTTTGGAGAGTTTTTTAGCCGAAAATGGGGTTGTTTTTCAAAAATTTTCAAAATCTTTGTTCGCGCATCCATACAGGCTTAATAGACTTGTTTGGTGCAAATTTGTTCGAAATCGATCAAATAGTTTTCTCTCTAGATAATAATAATATTTATTAGTTAATCTCCTACTTTAATATCACCTTTCCTACCCTTCCTGCAATTATGAAGTCACAGTGAATCTGTTTAATAATTTAAATATATTTGTGAGAAAGTATGTGAAAGTTCCTGGTAGGACCGTTTATTTCAATTTGTAAACATATAAATATAAGTTGTTAGCACTTATACTTTCCGAAATAATTCTAGTCTGACAACACTGCTAAATCTATTAGCTTAGCAACAAGTTCACTAGGTTAGTTCGCTTATTAAACTTTCGGCGAAACACAATCGATAAAGAATAATAAGATCATAGTGAAAATCGCAAGAAGATAGCACAAACATAATCTATAGGCCTATTTGACTGCACATTTACAACAACAAAATGGAGAAGTTTCAGTGTAAGCCTCCCTATTGAGACATCACAGCCTACGAGATTCTACTTGTGCAGGCAGTACAGTAGATAAATTTACTTGACGACTACGCATGTCCTGCAAAGCAACCTCGCGCAAGTAGGAGAGGAGACATAGACACCGCTCTATCTCCAGCTCTTTCGCACAAGTTCTCACAACATACTGTCGTCTAATAATTATATCTATAGGAAACGAGTATTATTACCAAACTTTGCACAGTCATTGTTTGGGAGCATATTAAGACAAATATAATAGCTACTTCTGTACATTTTGTCTATGCGGAGTAAACAGTGACTACACTAATGTAACTAATACTAAATTTGTGAACACAAACATGATAATACATTGAATACGATTTGTATCTTTCGAAACGGGAAATATAAGCAGTAATTTGTGTTCAAGAATCATTTACAATTTAAACAAATAATATCACCTGTGTAGGCAGCCTTACTAGCTTAATAGTACAATTTAACGTTACAACAACGTTCTAGAGCAATTTTTACGCGAGGGTTGGCACCTCTGAAGCAATATGGTGTCGGCGTGGATGCGTGTATTGAAATTTAAATGCAAGTGTGACTGGCATTTTAAATTTCAAATTTCAACAGCTTGTACTTTAAAACTCTTTACAATAGTAATAATATATCGAAATGGAATATAATAATGAATTACAAGTTGTTAAATAATTTTTTAAACTGTACGAAGTTATAAAATTGAAGTAAGCACTTTGTTCAATGTAGGCTATATGTTAACAACAAAATGAGAGTTGTTTGAATTGGCTTGCCGATTTGAAAATAAGTTCATCTACCTGAAAATTACATACTTTGTATGTAGTTTTAAAGTATAAGATACATTACAAATACTTACAGTCATTATTGTACTTACAGCAAGTCCTGGTATTCTGATTTCTGGTGCAGCAGTGAGCGTGAGCATGTGAGCAATTCCAAGCAGCAAGGCAGCAATTAGAGTAAAGTTAACCGTATAAAGCACGGATACTTGAAACTAGAACTAGAATACAGTATTCTAGTATCCGTGGTATAAAGGTTTATCTGCAAGCGTTAAAATCTACATTCATTTATCTGTGCTTTTCGTATAGATGAAAGACTGCAGTGTGCAGGAGGCACCTCCGTGCTCTGACAAAAAGTATGTAGGCCTGATATTATAAAGGTTGGTTTAAAACTTCTATCATCATACTTTCTTGCGAATTGATTTAAAAAAATATGATTTATATAACTAATGTAGGGTATAATACGTCATAATATTTGCTTTGAGATTATAAACTTTATATAAATATAACCTTTTATCGTCAAAATATTCGTGTATACAAATTTAAAGAAGAGATACCTATTTGTTTAACTTCGGAAACACTCGTACATCTTCGTGTAACATGATCGATTATTAATTGCTTCACTATAATATCTATAATATATTAAAAGAATTTGGTCAAAACCTATTTCCAATCGCCCAGCCTCTCCTAATGGACCGATTTTGATGATTTTTGTTTTAAAATGTGTCTTATTACCTGTAGATATGTCATCAAGCATTTACCGAAGTCCTAGGACATTAGGGCTACGCCCCAGTGGCCCTCAAAGTTTCAATGTTAATCTTATGGAAGGTCAATCTTAAGGAAGAAGAAGAAATATTTCTTTTGATTTTATCAAGGACACAAAAACAGCTGTTCGTATGAAAAGCTTAAAACAGCTGATTTTGATCAACAACTGATTTGGATCAAATCAGTATCAAATGTAGTATTACCTTTTTGAGGTTACATTGACAAACTAAAAACAAACACAAACAAAAATCAACGAAAAATTCTAACTATATTTTAATTCAATTCAAACATTGGTTGTTACAAACCTATTATATATAAAACAGCTAATTTGGATCAAAAACTGAACATAATCATTCACAGATATGTCAAGTCTTATATATTATCATCCGTTCAGCCGCTATTCACCCGAGAAGGAGCCCCGGTATACAATCCTTCAAATTTCCCATGTTAATCTTATGGAGATAATGTTTAATGAGTTTGAGTCAGCTGCCAAATAAAACAGCTAATTTATGCTCGGTCACCTATGTACAAACGAGCAAAAGATTAACGGGATTCTTTATCAAATTTTCCACCTGCGAGCGAAGCGAAGCAGCCATCTGAGGCCGAAGGCCGAGCCGGGGTTGGGACGCGGAGCGTCCAGGGGCAGAGCCCCTAGTAATATTAATAACTTCTAAATCATTTGATCTACCAATATGAAATAAAAAGTTATTTATATTCCTTTAAATATATAATAACGAAAGTAAATAAACAATTTTAACAAATAGGCCTACAGTTTTATAAACCTTGTAATTAATTGTACACATTTACTGAGTTAAAAATACCCGTCAACATTAGGTAGACGAAACCCCCCCCCCTGGTTACGCCTATGGGTAGACCTAGAAGATATGCCATAAAGTCTGTTGTTTTTAAATAGTATTTTTTTTAAATGATGTATTTCTAATGTGTATATTATTAATTTGCCTGTGATTTTTCACGTGGCTTACTAGTAGTATTTATAACTGTAACAGAATTTTATTATTACCGTACAACCAAAAATGTGTCACCAATCAACTGTTACTCAACGATTTTGGTAACGATATCGTCAGCCTGAAAAAAAAACTGGCTTAAACTAACAAGAAATCATCTCAATATTATACTGATATTTTATTCTTAGACTTTAATTACATTGCAATACTTCTGTTTGAGTGTTATACAGTATTTAACACTAAAAAGGCAACTACGACAGGTTAGGTTAGGGCTTAATATTGAAGTTAGACGGTCGGCGTCGGCGTAACCAGGGGGTCGAGGGTTTAATGGGCCCATTAAAGAAAAAGATAAATTATTTACTTTAAAATCACAACATCATATTTTCTTGTATCTCATGAGACGAATTTAAAGTAATTTGAAAAGTTTCATATTTTTGTTCCATTTCTATATTTTAAAACTTCACCAATTTTCTCCACCTCCCTTTCCCTGGGTGGTTTTAATTAACCGAAGTTCTCCAACCTCTACCAAAGTTAGAGTGTAGTTATGCATATGAAGTAGATACATTATTTATTTTAAATTGTATAAGCCTAACACCTAACCTGTTACAGCACGTTGCAACCAACTAGTTTTACACGGCGCGGCGCTCGCAGTGGTTCTCGGTAATTTAGTGTAATATTAAACCGTTATATATTTTTGAAGGTATACGTCAGAAATGTGTAGGTCTACCAACATAAATTATACAATTATGATAACATGATCCAAATGGGTTAGTACTAATGCAACTCAATATGCAAAAAAAGGCAGTTTTTGTAAACAAATAAACAGTTAACAGATGTTTAGATTACGCTATGACTTGAGGAATAGTTATTTGATGAAAATAACATCTTCGGAAACAACGATTTTTTGTTGTGGAATTATTGAAACAACAAAAACCATGAAAAATTATACTTGTTTGGTTTTTTGTTTATATTTTGTAAATCATTTGATGCAACTCTAAGCCTACTATTAATTGGAAAGTTGTAGTAGCCTACAATAAAAACTCATTAAAAGGAGACTTTGTAAGTCTTGATCCGTCCTATGTATTATATTATACGTACAAACTAGTTGCAACAAATAGACTACAAATATTATCAACGTAAACATAAAGTTTATACATTTAAAACAAAAGCCTAAACAGTTAGAGCCTAAATATTCCCAGTTTACTCAACACTCAATCAGTTACAATGTGCTTAGGTTTTCCAACACTATTACCTAAACAAAGTCATCTGCAAAGATATCAGCAGGGAAGCGTATTGTAAACTTAAGCCGCGACTCTAAACCAAAATGCGTGCAAGATTACAATTACCGTAGTTCCTAAAAAATAACATAAATTTAATATAGTACGAGATGAAAAATTGCTAGAACCATGCAATGTTTGTGAAATCTTCATTAAAAGGTTATTTTAATAGCTCACTTTTAAAGTTAAAAACAGTATTTTTCAGATTATTCAACTTAAAAGCTACGAAAATAAACAGTACGTACCAGAAACTGGCACATACTTTCTCACAAACATATTTAAATTATTAAACAGATTCACAGTGACTTCTTAATTGTAGGTGGGGTAGGAGAGGTGATTTTAAACTAGGTGATTAACTAATAAATATTATTATTATTAGCTAAGAGAGAAAACTATTCGATCAATTTCGAACAAATTTGCACCAGACTCGTAAATTATGCCTGTATAGATGCACGAAAAAAGGTTTTTAAAAATGTTTAAAAACAAATCCCTTTGAAACCAAAAAAAACCCCCAAAATCAGTAATTATTATTATTAGTAGCTAAACGAGAATTTTTAGAGATGCGGTTTTTTGCATATGGTAGGGTACATTAAAGGCTACAAATAAGCCAAATTTTATAAAAATCGTTAGAGCCGTTCTTTTATAAAAAAATAAAAACTGATATTTTGGGGGTTTTTTTGCCAAAAAGAGGGTTGTTATTGACATTTTGAAAACCACTTTTTTGGACTCAGGGGGTCCTAAAACGGACATTTCCACAAAAATCTCAACATCGATTTTTTTGCGATCACTATACTTTCTCTATACCATGGTTTAGTGAGAAAGTAAAATTGGTAAGCTCGCAAGAAAACAGAGTGTTATCGGAAAAGCTAATCTACAATAGCTTTGTAACTTTTTTTTAAGGGCAAAATGATTCGTTCTTTAAAATATATTATTTGTTTAGAGTTTGAAAATATTTTGGGAAATCTCCACTTAAGGAAGTATCTTCATTCATTTGTTTTAAGTGCTGAACATAACCTAGCACAAAACTAATATCATGGTGGAGGTTAGGCTGGATATGATTTGACTCAAAACGTCGAAATTCTTCCCACGTTACCAACTGCTGGTATTCACTTGGATCGGGTGGAGTTGGCTAGCGGTTACTAGACCCTTACTCTTGATCAATTTGGCCAGAGTTTTTGCTTGAACGACAGGATTTTTTTATATTACAGAGATATATTAACACTAAGAGAAAAGACTCCATTATGAATCCTGATAATTAATAATAATATACTAGTTAGCAAATTCTAGTAAGCCGGGTTTGCTTACTATTGTTGTTGATACCTATAGTTTGTATAACGAACTTATTTTTAAGGGTACGCACTTCTAACAAACTGCCGTGCCGTTCCTCCGAACCGAACAAATCCCTCGATCAGGGCGGCAACACTTCAAAGAAATGATGTTTGTAGCCGATCGCTCCGTTGGCCTGTTTTCACCGACGCGTCGCATCAAAGGAGTGCCCGGAAGTGGGTAAGTCTATCTAGTGTGGACGGGGCGAAGTCACCTCCTTTCTTCGAATTCCCTTCCCCCGCCCGTCATCACCCTTCTCTTGTTTGTTCTGTGAATTATTTTCATAATTTTATCAGTTTGTGTTTAGGCATGGTTTTGTGGATGTAATTTTTGTGCTCCGTGATAAAAACAAGGTAAATAAATTAATATATTTATTGTATTTACCGTTTAGGTCTGTTTAAATAATCCTATTTGAATGTTATTAGCTACAACCGTTTCATCTACACAGAGACATCATAAGGCTTTGCTTTCGTCACGAATACAAACTTCACACATTAAAAACACAAACACAATACACATTTAAAAAATACTACAGTCACTGATTTTACTAAAAGATTTATAATAAATATAATTTGATGGTCCACTTGCATCCTACTAGTTTGTCTTTATTCAGTGGACTCAACTGTATCTTTCTAAAAATTCTCGTTTAGTTAATAATAATAATAACTGATTTTGGGGTTTTTTTGGCCAAAAAGGGGGTTGTTTTTCAAAATGTTTCAAAACCTTTGTTCGTGCATCTATTGACATGATTGGTGCAAATTTGTTCGAAATCGATCGAATAGTTTTAATAATAATATTTATTAGTTACTCTCCTACTTTAATGTATCCACTCTCCTACTTTAATACAATTATGAAGTCACAGTGAATCTGTTTAATAATTTAAGGGGGCACTCCACCTTAATATTGATAAAAATTACAAAAAATAAAAAAATTAAAATTGCACCTAGTTTTGTTCCCTGTGATTTTCCGAACAATTTGATATAATAATAAGTATAGACAATATGCTTATAAATAGTTTATTTTATCTAAAAACGAAACGCGTACATGTATATTCTCCAAATAACTGAGTCTTTTTCTAGGCCGTTTTCCGAAAGTTTTTTTTCACGTTTTTATTTACTGTGGCAGACATAACTCAAGTTGTATTTGAGATAGAATCATAATTTTTTTTTTTATTTTGAAGAGTACATTTCATTGTACAACCTGTAGTATGGATTTACATTAGCCTAGTTCCTATAATAAAGATTTTAAGAAATGATTAAAAAAAGATTTTACTAAAATTTTTTATAAAAAATTAAATAACATATTTTTTACAGAAATATTTTATATAATTTAATATCTATACTACAGGTTGTAGAATGGAATGCCCTCTTCAAAATAAAAAAAATATATATATATGAGGCCATCTCAAATGCAACTTGAGTTATGTCTGCCACAGTGAAACCTAGTTAAATCCGTAAAAATTAATCCCCCCCGGGGGGGGGGACCAAAACTTATGGAAAAGTCACTATAACCAACACTCATATTATAAAACATAAAATAATTAGGTTTGCTTTAAAAATAAAGAATTTTTTTTAAAGGTGGAGTGAACCCCTTAAATATGTTTGTGAGAAAATTTGTGCCAGTTTCTGGTACCGTTTATTCATATTAAATTTATAGTAAGTATACAACTTGAATGCTGCCATATTTCTAGGCGAAGATATACTGCTCAGGGTTTTTGCCAGTATTTACTAATAAACCTAGAATAATAAAATATGGATTATTATTATATGAAAATGTATGTGTAGTATGCTGAATAATACGAAGAATTTTATTCGTTGACGGAAATCTTTGGTGTATATACAGTTACATTTTTATAATTCAGTTATTAACCGACTTCAGAAAAAGGAGGAGGTTCTCAATTCGACCTGTTTATATGCTTTGTTTTATGTTTGTCCAGCGATTACTCCGAAACTAATGAACCGATTTCGATAAAAAAAATGTTTAATGAAAGAGGTCCATCCTCCGGTGGTCCCATTCCAGTTTTTTAAAAATCGGCCCAGAACTTAGCTAGTATTTGTCAATAAAGTACGTCATTTTGGCGGAAAATTTGAATTTTCAATTAGAATCTATATATTATAATAAAGCTGAAATACCACTGACTGACTCACTCATCACAGTATCTTGAAAACCATACCTCCTAGGAATGTGAAATTTGGTACACATATTGCTCATAGGCTTTAGAGGCGCACTAAGAAAGGATTTTAAAATATTTCGCGTTTAAGGGTTGAAAAAAACCCTATAACCATAAATATTGTTTGTTTTATATCTCAAAAACCATATTGCCTAGGGACGTGGAATTTGGTACACATATTGCTCACATATCTTAGATTGGCACTAAGAAAGAATTTTTAAATATTTAGTGTTTAAAGGTCGAAACAACCCGTAAAACCATACATATTTTGTTTTGTATCTCAAAAACCATACGGCCTAGGAACGTGGAATTTGGTACACAAATTTTATTACTCATAGGTGCTAGAGGCGCACTAAGAAAGGATTTTAAAATATTTCACGTTTAAGGGTTGAAAAACCCCTTAAACCATCAATATTGTTTGTTTTATATCTAAAAAACCATATGGCCTAAAAACGTCGAATTTCTTACACATAGCCTATTACTCATAGGCCTTAGATTTGAAATTAGAAAGAATTTTGAAATGTTTTGCGTTTAAGGGTTGAAACAACCCCTAAAACCATAAATATTGTTTGTTTTATATCTCAAAAACCATACGGCCTAGGAACATGGAATTTGGTACGCAAATTTTATTGCTCATAGGTGCTAGAGGCGCACTTAGAAAGGATTTTAAAATATTGCGCGTTTAAGGGTTGAAACAACCCCTGAAACTATAAATATTGTTTGTTTTATATCTCAAAAAACATTCCGCATATTGCCGTGGGGTTGGCATGCGAAGCACGCAATGCATTGTGTATTGAAGATACTCCCAACATGCGGAATGGCTTGCGAAGCACGCAATGCATTGTGTATTGAAGATACAACCAATATGCGGAATGGCGTGCGAAGCATTTTGCAGCTATTCAGCACCGTCGTGAATAGACCTATTTCCTAAATTGTTGGTTGAAACCCTTAAACATGGGCCTATAAACTTAATTTTGGAAATTTGCTCAACTCACGTCAGCGGTTCAGCTGTGTGGTCGAATTATTATGTTTGTCCAGCGATATTCCGGAATTAATGAACCGATTTAGATAAATCTTTTTGAAGTTAAAAGTTGATCCATTGACATTTTTTGCGTGGGTACCTAAATGAAATCTCAAGTCACGAATCGTCACAAATATCTCACGACACGAATCCATTCAATTTTTCTCTAGTGTAATATATTACAGGTTTATAGCTGTCGTACCAGCTTAGTTCAGGTAAATAAGTAAAACTTTTTTATAACAGTCTTACCCGACTTCGGTCAGGTAAATAATTAAAACTTGTTACAGTACGATTTTTTTAACTGTGCCCTCGGCAACGATTGTACTAACCTGAATGATAAAGTTAGAAATCGCTCTGTCTACTCTAGTTTTCTCCACGAAAACTGAGCCGAGCGGCGGGAAACAGCGAAAACCGAGCTTCAATAACACTGTCATTTAATACACTTAGCAGCGATGTAAAATTATGAATCTTTCACAGATACGCAGATAAGAACCATACGATTCGTAAGATGTAAAAGAAAATAAATTACAAAACCTATTTCATATTTTAAAAATCAATATTTAATCAATACTTTAATAATGACATGAAATTTGCACACCGCTGAAAAGTTTTTTATTTGTTGGTCAGAGACAAAGTGTTCGCGAGAAAGTTTTAGATAAAGGTCCAAATTAAATATTTTATTAATTTGTAACTTTTTTCGTTTGACTTACGGTTTGCTCGGTACAGCGGTATAATGTGTGCGTTTCAATTAAAACTACACCTGATCGGCGGAAGTAGGCCTACTTGGTGTCTGGCATTTACCTTAACCACACCACAGTATTATTATTCGAATACTCGAACAAGAGACAAGTAGTCTATGACTCATTCAAGTAGTTTTTATTTCAATAATTTTACTCGAATAATTAAATTATTCAATCATTTTTGTTTAATCGAAGTTTGTGGAACTGCCTTTACAATTCCTCCCCGCTACACCGCTAGCCCACCGTGCGCTGGCCGAGCCGAGGGCACGGTTAAAAAAATCGTACTGTACAGCTGTCGTACACGGCTTCGTTCCGGTAAATAAGTGAAACTTTTTTATAGCTGTCTTACCAGGATTCGGTCAGGTTAACAAGGAACACTTTTTTTTAGCTGTCGTACCAGGCTAGTTCTGGTAAATAAGTATAAATTTTTAAAGCTGTTGTGCCCGGCTTCAGTCAGGTAAATAAGGAAAACTTATTATAGCTGTCGTACCCGGCTTCGGTCATGTAAATAAAGAACAGATATTTATATTTGTCATACCAATTGTTTTTATAGCTGCTGTACCCGTCTTCGGTCAGGTAAATAAGGAAAACTTATTACAGCTGTCGTACCCGGCTTCGGTCGTGTAAATAAGGAACATATGGTTATATTTGACAAACATAAGTTAAATAATTTATAGATGTCGTACCATACTTAGTTTAGGTAAATAATTGAATCTTTTTATAGCTGTCGTACACGGCTTCGTTCAGGTAAATAAGCGAAACTTTTTTATAGCTGTCGTACCAGGCTTAGTTCAGGTAAATAAGTAAAACTTTTTATAACTGTAGTGCCCGACTTCGGTCAGTTAAATAAGGAAAACTTATTACAGCTGTCGTACCCGGCTTCGGTCATGTAAATAAGGAACGGATGTTTATATTTTTGTCATACCAAATTTTGTATTGCTGTTGTTGTTTTTTTTTTTGTGTGTTTAACGTCCTACTGTTTTGCACTTAAGGCTAATGAAGACGGGACCTACAGTTTTACGTGGAATCCGAATCACAGCCAACGATGTCTGTCTATTGTATTGCTGTTGTACGCGTCTTCGGTCAGGTAAATAAGGGAAACTTGTTTTTCTGTCATACCTGGCATCCTTCATGTAAATAAGTAAAAAAATTTACAAATTCCGTAAAAGACTTAGTTCAGGTAAGTAAGTGAAACGTTTTTATACCTGTCTTTATAGCTTTTTAACTGTTTTTTATAACTTTTTTAATAAAATAATTTTAAAAAAATATTGAAAAAGAAACGTAGGCCTACTACTTAAATCACATTATACAGTAAATACAAATTCTTAAACACCTTTTAGGAAATAAAAGTTTTTTCTTTAATCTGCACATCGCTCTAAAAATCAAAAAAATAATAAATTTTTCAAAAAAATAAACCAACTTCAAAAAAACAAAAACAACAAAATGCTGAAACTAAAAAGTAAAAAATAATTAGTATATTGAGCAAACACAATTTATTTAAAGCCGATACAAACAAATTTTTGAAGTCGGTGCCAAATTTACCTAGAATTTAACACTATTTTAGTTCTTCTGAATCTACTACTCCTCAAATTTCATATCCATTTCTTCAATCATTAAAAGATACAATGATCGCTCAGAAATACGTTTTTTTCTCTTTCTTACCATTTTCCAGCTTATCACAAATTCACAAAACAATCACAACCAAATTTATTGAAATTTGGATAGGATGTCTGTCGGGTCAGCTATAAATAAAATATTTCTTAAAAAGCCAGTTTATTCAAATTTGTATGATTTAGCAAATATTTTTTTTTGAAAATTTGAGTCAACTAGGTAAAATACATTACATAAATGCTCACAACGTCGTAAATTCATTTAGGCCTACATTTACACGAATAAAATGAATTCAGAGTTGTGTCACGCATTTAATCAACTAATATAAAAGTGAGTTTACGTCCGTACATGCATGTATGCGTACGTGAGTTAACATATAACAGCTAATTTCACTCATAATCGGTAATACTTCAACAAACCCAGCATAGATTATACTTTGGGGTTATGTTTACAACTATAATCATTCTAATTTCTTGTAAAGTTTGTTTATTTAATTTTATGATCATAGTGCAACGTCAACCGTTTTCGAGATTCTACGAGATAATATACGCACCGGGGCCTATCCTTCCTCCTAGTTGAAAATGTTTTTATTTTAAAATCATGCGTGCGTCAGAGTGATTTTGTACAGTGACGAAGGGAAACCTGATCAAAATCTTGAAAATGGCTGGATAGCCGAAACGGCCGACGTTTCACAACGATTACAAAAATGAATATTGAAGACGGTAAGTTTTACATTTAATACTAGGGGGATAAACTCACTGCTTGCTTCGCTCGCCAACCTCGGCAGCGACTCGCGGCGAAGCAAATTCAAATAGATTATTGTATACTCTGACATTTTAACGGATATGTACCAACCTAATGAAAAAAAATGTTGTTAAAAAAATAAACTGACTCTAAATTTGCCAAGTTGGTTAGTATGGTAATGAAGGTAAATGCATTCAAGAAACGTGTGTTGTAAATATTTATATACTTAGAGATTTATAAACAAATTTATTTTATGTTGTAAAAATGCTTCACAGACGAATGTTTTTTTTTTTTTAAATAGGAACCCTGAATATTTCCGGGATAAAAAGTAGCCTGGATTGGTGTCTGAAAAGTCCAACTAAAAATTGGTTCAGCCATTCCGGAAATTAACCAGGACAGACATACTTGACACAAAATATATGTTTAAGTTTTGGTAACTTGTGAATAACAATATGAGCTTAGAAAAAATAATTTATTCTGAACTCACAGACACTTCAATTTTATTTATATGTGTATTTAGATATCAATATTCGGAATGGTGACTGCCAAAATATTTATATTGTGAGGAATAACTTGTAATCATATAAGGTTAGGCCTACTTCTTTCGCTAAATAGGTTAGTTTATGTGGAAATCTTAAACATACCACACCATAAACGAAAACTCACTTTTCTTTTAAATACAAGTTTTTTAAAGCTTTTGTTGAGTAAATGGTTTTAAACAATTCCTTTTGTTCTCAATGGCAACTAAAACCTTTGCAATTCTTTTACTTGAAACAGAACCAAGATGCAAGCTTGAATTACCAAAGACAATTAATTGTTTAATCAGTAGGCCTCTTTACACTTTCAATTGCAGTGGCGGCTCGTGAGTAAAATGCTGGGGGGGCACACACCACCGGGGTGTTTGAACATTTTGTGTATTTTAGAGAGTTTTTAAGGCAATCTAGGTATTAAATTTGTGATGCCATATGTTTCTGAAATACTTATCATATGTAAATCTGAAATACTCTACTTACACACCTTTAGTTATATTGCTTGTAGCAGAAGTCTACCCTTCTTTCCGACTCACTAGATACATCGCTCTGCGCATGCTCGGACGCCGTCCCAAGGTTTCCATAAGGCACAAGCTTAGACGCGTCATAGCACCAGCAGCCCCCACCACTACCACTCTTCATATAACTGCATGGTAATGGATTGGGACGTTCTGGCCAGCGTCCCACAGCTACAAATACAAACTTCTCGCGCTATTTTTGAGTGTTTTTTTCCTACATTTTCGATGTATGTGATTGAAAAAAACACTTTGGTTAATTAGATGTATAATTATAATTGAATGGGTATTTAATTTTTTTTTCTTTTTCAAATCTTTTGGAGGGGCGGCGTCCGAGAGCCCTTATGGGCAAGCCGCCACTGTTCAATTGTTCTTTTTTAGTAAAATACACTTTCATCCCTGTTTCCGCATGCTTTCCAGTAGGTTGGAAAGTTTCCATCCCCGAAACACGCCCAGCTACAATGGGCATTTCGCACTCCATATTATTGTAAAATAGACCGGACAAACTCTTACGATTTCGAACCGAATAAATAATTTTTTGCATACAGCTCCGATTTTAATATCTACTATTTTCTGCATCGTGTTCATAAAAATACCAGGAAAAAGTCTACATTACATACGACTAGTTTCGGGAGAAATCGGAAATTCATCGCGGGTGCATAAAGTGCATTAAAAAGTGCACAATTTTTTTGAAACCTCTCAAAATTTATGAAAAGTTACTAAAATCGGTATTCGGGGGTTTTTGAGGGCACTGAAATTATTTCTGACCATGCAAAATGCCCCCGGTGCACCGGGGGGCTCTCAGAGACGATGGGGGGGGGGGGGATTTGTGAAGTTGCGACAGAGACTTGGAAATTTCCTCTCGAGGATTTTTGGGGGCGCTGATTTCAATTCTGACTATGAGCCCCCGATGCGTTGGGGGCTCTGAGAAGTCTGGGCCTATGGGGGGTAAAACGTAAGGTCTTGAAATACTTTGATACGACGGCTTAAAGGCATGTAGTGACGATCAGGCCGATTCTTATGACAGCTGTTTCGGCTTGTTTGCAGTTCTGAAGTGTTGGGTGGGGTTATAGGAAAGGCGAAGAGAGATAGAGAGAAAAAGTGAAAGTATGAAAATTCGTTACAAAGCTGTCTCGAGAGAAGAAGACAATACGCCGCTGCTGATTTTGAGTTTGATTGTTCGTGTAATTCATTTCAAAAAATCTTGTTCTAATTAATTAGGTCTACTAGTTGGAAATTTGTCACAAGTTGAAAATCAATTAGTTGCCCAAAATTCAGTGTTTAAAAACATTCGAAAATATTGTGGAAAACATTGTGGACATTCGTAAGTGGGGTCTATGTTATAAAGTAACCATTATTACTCTATTTTATTAACACTTCAATAAATAAGTCACTCCTTTTGTTTAACAATGTGGATGTTTATTTAACAAGATATCAAAATTATTTCTTTTAAATACAAGATTCTCCTTTGAGAATTGAAATTAGAGCACTTTTACAATTTTGTACTGTTTTGTTTAATACAACTTAAAATAAAATTACTTTTATAATAGCTTCTCTATATTAAAAACAAAACAACTATTTATATATAATTTATTATGAAATTAAATTATAATTTCTCTTTCTTCTCTCTTCTTTTTCTCTTTCCTTTGAAAATTTTAAAATGTATTCTCCTTTTCATAAAAGGTTATGCAAATCCCCCCCCCCCCCCCCCCCAGCTCCCTCTGTGCACCGGGGGCATTTCAAGTGGTCAGAAATGAGATCATCGCCCCCAAAAAACCCCGAGAACCGATTTTCGCGGCTTTTCATACAGTTTTACAGGTTTACAAAAAAATATGCACTTTATGCACCCTCGAAGCACTTCCGCTTTCTCCCGAAACTGGTCATAAGCAGACTTTTTTCCTGGTATTTTTCTAAAAATGATGCAGAAAATTGCATCCAAATCGGAGCTGAAGGCAAAAATTTATTTATTTTTCAGTACTTTGCCTGGTCTAATACATGTCATTAAACAAATTACTCGCCTAAGTTGACCTTTCCATTTATAAACGCCTATTAGCAATGAATACAGAATACTTTAAGAAGCACAGGGGTATAGGGAAAAAGTCTACGCTTTTCAGCGACTAGAAGACAATAGTTGGGCGACCCACGAACAGGAGCGCTAGCAGCAAAGCTTGACTGTACCAGACCCTTTTGATCCGGATTGTACAAACAATATTTCTCTCTCACTTTCTCCGCGCAAAACTAACAATTGCAACTTTTACTCACTACCCCTGTCAACAACGGACCCTTTCCTAGTTACTCGTCGTTTGACACCAGCTATGTGTTTCTTTGAATATAGTTTAGAATAAGTAATTCAATTAAATTAAGTTATTATTAGTATTTTGGTTTATTATGTTTTTAAGTGATTATGTCCAGCGGAATTAAGTGTCATTATTTGCAGTGTCCATAAGATTAATTTTGCTTTTTTAAATATTATGCAGATTTTAACTGATT
>JAGFPH010002157.1:0-20501 GCA_018207615.1 Philaenus spumarius
TCCCTTGGCAGCTGTACTACAAGAATCGGCTCTATAAGTTACTTGCAGGGTGATTCAAAAGTCTGTGAACTGTGTTGTATTTTTGTAATTGCAGATTACACAAAAGAACTTGGTGCATCGTTTATCTACCAAAAAACAAATTTTTGAAGCAATTATTATTTATTGTATCCCCTTAGGAGGACGGCCCGCAGGGAGCCGGAAGAAAATCTGAAATAGGAGCATAGGTCGAGTTGTATAACAAATTAAGTGTATTTCTTAAAAGAACACAACGCCGCAAATCAGACATGAAAAGGTTCACTCTACACAAAATGGCGACCGATTAAAGTTACAATATTGGGCTTTTTGAAAATGGCTTAATTTTACTTTCATAACAGTTTAAATTTTTTACAATAAATTCTCAAACTGTTTTCCTTTTGCAGTTTGGCAGTGAATTAGGCGGGTTCAGTAGCCATTCATAACGCTCTGTGCCATCTCAGTGTGGATTGTCGGAGTTTTTGAATCTAATGCCTAGTCATATTAAGCCATTTTCAAAAAAGCCCAATATTGTAACTCTAAACGATAGCCGTTTTGTGTAGGGTGAACATTTTGATGTCTGATTTGCGGAATTGTGTTCCCCTGAGGTAGACCTATAATTTGATGTTCACAACTCGACCTGTGCTCCTATTTAACATTTCCCTCCGACTTTCTAAGAGCCTTCCCCCTAAGGTGATAAACAAAATATAATTGCTTCAAAAATTAGTTTTTTTGAAGAGAAACGATGTAACAAATTTTGTTGCGTAATCTGCAATGGTTACATAAAAATAACGCTGTTCACAGACTTTTGAGACTCCCTGTATATAACTTGAAGAGCCGATTCTTGTAGTTCTTGGGACACATTAAAGTATATGGCGATTTTGGTGTCAACTGACGATAAAAGAAGCTTTGCTCTTAATTAAGACTGGCTTACCCAGTGTGATTCTATAATTTGGAAAATTTATGTATGCAGTCACAGGGTAATTTGGGTCTTTTACCTGTTTGCAGCGTAGCACCAAGTATAGTTGCCTCAAAACGTAGAGACACCCCCTCAAGTAGAACGGACCTTCCTAATCATCTGTTCACAAACAATGCCTTTATTGTAAGCGGGCACCCGGGACTGCCGGCACCCACCTGCTATTCCAAGAAATTCTGTCACACTATAATTTGCAATCAATTGATACATTAGGACTTCATTATCGAATGACGGATCATTTTTTCGTCTTACTTAGACGAATCACAGTTCTAAGACGTACCGTTGTCGCTTAACTTTCACCATCACATCACGGGCGCTGTTATGTCAGTAACGGTACGTAGTAGAACTGTGATTCAAATTGTTTTTTATTCGTCATTCAATAACGTAGGACTAATGTTTCAATTGTTTGCAAATTATAGTATGACACAGAATTTCTTGGAATAACAGGCGGATGCCGGTAGTCAAGGGTGGCCGCTTACAACAAAGGCATTGTTTGTCAACAGGTGATTAGGAAGGTCCGTTCTAGCTGAGGGGGTGTCTCTCTACGTTTTGAGGCAACTATAACAATACGAGGTTTACTCTCAACATAAAAAAGACTTTGCAAAACTCTTACTCAAACAAGTTTATAATATACATAAACATAAATAATAAGACAGTAAACAATATCGCTAGTTGAGTATACAATATCGCTAGTTGAGTATATAATATCGCTAGTAAAGTATACAATATACTCTGTTAAGGGTCGGCTCTAGCTGTCGGCCATGTTGGCTGACACTCCATAAGACCAATGTTAAATTAAAATCCAAATTTTGCTTTATATTTGATCGGAAAATTATAAACGATATGTCATTTTAAAGCTATGGTCAATATGCATGCAAATGGCTTAAAAACTAAGAAAAATATTTTGTTTAATATTTATTAACAATTTAAAACATTGATTTTTAATAGTTTTTTACGTTGTCACTATTAATTATAGCGAAAAACTACCAAGCCATTCGCCTGAAGAATTTCGTCCCAACGATTTTGGTATTTTTTTTTAAAACGCTATTTGAACAATTGCGGGTTTTAAATGGATTTAGGCTGAGCAATGTCCTTGTAACCTACCGCCGCTATAGGGTGATTTTAAATATTTTTTACGTTGTAAGTTTTAATTATAGCGAAAAATTACCAAGCCATTCGGATGAAGAATTTTGTCCCCAAGAGTTTGGTATATTTACAAAAACGCTATTTGAATAATTGCGGGTTTTAAATGCATTTAGGCTGAGCAATGACCGCGTAAACTACCGCCGCTATAGGGAGTCGCAGGTTGCTTTCTGTTTTACTAGTAAGCAACTATAACTTAAGACACTCTTTGTAATTATACGATATCATTTTCTGAACGCGAATAAGAATAACTTTAAGGAAAGTTTGGTGTCGGACAAGGGGGTTATAGCGTATACTGTTTGGATTTCGAAAAGTTTGGCTGTAAATATTAATTTAACTCCCGTTTTGTAACTTTCAAGTTGCCAAGAAAGTTTTAAACGAAAAACACTTTTAAAGAAGGGTGTGTTAAAACTGAAAAAAGAGAAAACGTTACCGAGATAACAACTATTCGGACGAATTCTGTTTCTTTGTAATTTGCAGCTACGTTTAGTATAAGCAACATTTTTAAAACTGCTTTTTATTCATTATTTCATTCGAGTATTGCATTTCTTGGTATAAAAAGATACTCAACATTTTTTCGGTGGTTAAAATGTAAGAATTTATCAGCGTGAACTTTACCACTAATTCGCACGATTGTGCAATCCCGGAAATGTGTTCTAGGTCTAGACTATGTTATAAAATTACAAAGATTGAAGAGCACTGTGGCGACAAATTCACAAAGATTGAATGAAACCCCGAACCACAAATAGAAGAAACAAAAAACCGTAACAGAACAATTTAATGAAAAGTTATGTTTATTGTACTACCCTTAAGCACATTTCAATGGCATAGTCATCATCCTCTGAGGGCTTTAACACTACTGAACTAAACTAGTCTAGGGTATACTCCGTCCTCCCCACTCCTCTTCGTTCTCGCCCATTCACAACGCGTCTATGTGGGGAGTAGGAGGAGCGACGTAAACCGTTACAAGCCTTAATAAATATAAATTAAAATAATAAAAAATATAAATGCTTTTAACAATTAATAAAATAAACTTAAATATAGTAAAAATACAATAGAATTGTAAAATAAAAATATAAAACATTTAAAAAAACATTACAATAGGTAATCTAGATCACCGGATATGCTTAAATGACTGTTTTTGTGGTTTAACTCACCGCCAGCAATCCTTTTTAAAGTAATCCTTCTGTTTACATATGTATCACGACACGTGTTTCGGACATATTATTCGTGATACATATGTAAACAGAAGGATTACTTCAAAAAGGATTGCTGGCGGTGAGTTAAACCACAAAAACAGTTTAAAAAACACATAAAAATATATAATAAATAAATTTAATAGGCTAACACAATAAACTGAGTACAAATTTGAGGATGTTATAAAAGAGGAAAAGTCATTTGAATAAACGGTACCAGATAAACTGCCACATACTTTCTCCCAGTTGAAACTTTATACCTTCAAAAGAGTAGCATAGGAGGTGGTTATTTAGAATTGCAAAAGTAGGACATACAATGGAAAATATCAGATGCATGTAACACACATCCATATTATATTATAATATTATTATTATTAAAACTATTCGATCGATTTCGAACAAATTTGCACCAAACATGTCAATTAGGCCTGTATAGATGCACGAAAAAAGGTTTTGAAAAACAACCCTCTTTTTGGCCAAAACCCCCCAAAAATCAGTTACTATTATTATTATTACCTAAACGAGAATTTTTAGAAAGATGCAGTTTTTTGCATATGGTAGGGTACATTAAGGGCTACAAATAAGCCAAATTTTATCAAAATCGTTAGAGCCGTTTTTGAGAAATTTGGATTTTTCTCGTTTTTGGCTATTTTTGGGGGGTAAAACCCCTTTAAATAAAAAAACTTGAAAAAATGAAAAAAACGCCTGGAGATATTTTGGAACTACACCTACATACAAAATTTAATAAAAATCGGACCGATGGTATATTCTACAGCTCTGTACACATCCTAACAGAGACACGGACAGACATCACCAAAAAAAAAACACTTTTTTTGTGTTCAGGGAGCACCATAACAAATAATTCCACTAAAAATATTTTGGGGTTAAGGGAGCACCAATACAGATAATTCCACTAAAAATTTTTTTGTGGTTCAGGGAGCACCAAAACAGATAGTTCCACTAAAAATTCAAATTCAAAAATTAGGACGAAAACAATACTTTCTCCATATACTACGTATAGGGTGGAGAAAGTAAAAAAATGTAACAACAAATTTTGATGGAATTTAACAGTTGTGTTGATTTAAAAAAACGAATTTGTTTGTCTAAACAATGTTTTGTTAGTGTTAAGAGCGTTTTGATTGGTTCAAAACGTTTCTATACAAAAATATCTTCCGCTCAGACAGGGCGTTTTAAAAACTTTAGTCCCCTCTACTTTTAAACGGTTAGTCGTAACAAAATAAAAATCATGAACAAAAAAGTCTTAAAATAACTTGTTAAATCCGAAATCATCACAAAATACAAGGCGTTTCATGAGAAATTCGAAATTTGACCGTCATATTGGAAAATGGCGGCCAATTACAAATATTTTAGCTACATATTTTTTTATTTTTCTAAAAACAAGGAAAGGTTTCCCATTTAAAGTTTGTTGTCAGATTTATAGTTTACAAAATGCAAATGGTGGCCCATTTAAAAAAGACACTATGTATATACAATTTAGGGATAAGTGTTGAATAAATAAAATTTAAGCCACTCCACGTCTAAATATTATACATATTTCTAAGTCCCAAATTTCGGAAATGTTTGCCCCAAACTGATCCTTATAACTTAGTTTACACTGTAACATGTCGCCATTTTATTTAGAATAACAAGAAATTCATGATTTACAAAGTCTGTATTCAGTTAACGTTTTAACAGCAAATCTTCAGACCACGAACAGTCCCACTAGTTAAGAAATTAAAACTTGTTCAGGAAGTAGGACGACAATTAGCAACGGTTGAGCGAAGCGAATGTAATTAAAGTACCTGGAATTACAACGTCTATTGAAACTACAAGAGTACAATGCAATCATCCGTCTTCATCGAATACATTTGCATACATCTTAAACTCGACCGAGTTCCGAAGGAACAGATAAACGTCTAACTTGAATCGCGGAGTGTGAAACTTTTTAATTGCTTAGTTAGTTTCTTTATGATGGAAAAGGCTTTATTGAAGCAGGATATCTGAGTCTTATAATAAACTTATACGAAATTATATTTTACTGTCCATTAATTCGGGGATTGGTTATGGACAATGGTCACCTATTTGGGTACTGTAAATGCAAATATTTAAAATAAAACTTGTCTACGTCTTATAAATGAAGGTAATAATAATAAATTTTAAGCTGTTTAAAACTAAATTATAAAGAGGCGATGTTCATATGTTCTTATTATTATTATATACTATGGGAGACCCCTGCGTGCTCCGCATGCCAACCCCCAATGGTTAAAAGAACCAGCAAGGCTCAGGTTTACACATTAAAACCCTAACCTAAAAGCTAGAAATACAAAAATAATTGCTTCAAATTTTGAAATCAGCTGTTAATGGAAATATTGGAGCTAACAGCTATATCATCTGTTATTTTATTCAATTGGTTGCTATGGTAATAAATAATGTAAATACATGTGTTGGTTTATCATTCTAGGTCTAACCTAAGAATTTTTCCGACTAAATTTACAAATATTGAAATAAAAAAAGGTTTTTATCGAAATGAATTATAGCCTATGTTACTCAGGGGAAGTGTAGCTTTTTATTAGTAAAACCATTTTTTCAATCGGTTCAGTCGTGCCAAAGATTACCCTACATACAAACAAACAAAAAAACAA
This sequence comes from Philaenus spumarius, assembly GCA_018207615.1. Classification (NCBI taxonomy): domain Eukaryota; kingdom Metazoa; phylum Arthropoda; class Insecta; order Hemiptera; family Aphrophoridae; genus Philaenus; species Philaenus spumarius. Next base: position 5,970 of record JAGFPH010002157.1, read on the forward strand.
ACTTTACCTCTTTATAATATTAGTATAGACAAATAATTTAAAATCATAGAAGCCTATCATAAGACGATTTCAATGATCAATCAATCAATTTATTTCCTTAAATAATTAAATAAAACATAAGTTACACATATATATATATATATATATATATTATAAAGGAACCAAAAAAATTCCCGCATGGGCCTAAGCCTGTGAGTGGGCACTAGTCGCTCAATATGCCCACAATGAGGATAAAAGTAAACAAAATAAAAAGATTTTATTAAACATTATCTTGTCGAGCTGAGTCAATCTACTAACAAAACTAAACTACTAACTATTATTAGGTTTCCAAAGTTGTCCCTGCAAAACAACATAAAACAAGATGCTATCATTTATGTTGAAGCAAAATACACATTGGACCTTAGACCAGTAGTTCAGTCGGTACATATCAGACAATGAGGGAACGATATGATTAATATCTAGCTGTAAGTAGATAAGATAACCTGCTCGGCTGCACCCCTTCAAAATTCAAACAGCCATCCATTAATAAGCCTTTTAAAATGAAATAACTTATAATTTTTAAACAGACGAAGCTTGCCCGGAAGATTTTGATACAAAACTTGTGCTATATAATGCGAGTTAGTGGCAGAAAACGTTTTTATTAGTAATAATATGTATATTTTTCGCCATTCCGAATATTGATTTATTATCTAAATCTTAAGACTTACCGTCAAACAATATTCATTTGAAAACCATCATGCGACGGCCGTTTCGGCTATTCAGCCATTATCAAGCAACTATAAGCCGGATGATCCTTTGTCAATTATTAACATAAAAACACTAAAACATAGTTCACAACACAACAACGATAATAACTTAACACACGTACACGAAACATTATTCAGAAGAGTCAAGATAAATACGATCGACCGGTTGGCCCGACACTCCGATACGTACTGTGGATTGATGGTTACATTACTCGATGGAGGGGGTTGCTTATCTCCAACAATGTATCGAATAATGCGTTGGAATCAAACTTAAGTTTTTCATTTAGTAAAACATTGCCATCGATCTTGTGGTGTTTGTATATTTCAAATTGTTAAAGAGAATTCATATATCTGCCCTTTTTACATCGGTGTAGAATTTTAAGTGTATCTTTCATGTCAGAATAACTGTGGTTGGTTTGAATAAGGTGTTCAGCAAACTTAGATTCAGACTTGGTTAACTGTGCTAATTTTTTAGAAGATGGAATGTGTTCCTTAAACCTCTTTTTAAAAGATCTTCCTGTCTGTCCTATATATTTCTTCGGACATTCATTGTAGGATAGTTCATATATTCCTGTTCCTTCAAATTCGTCTTTTTGGAATATCCTTCTTGAGGGGTTTATGAAGCTCTTCAGGTTGTTCGTGGTTCTGTATGCAATCTTGTATTGTTTTTTATGGAATAGATTTCTAAAAATATGTTCAAATGGCTTGAAATAATTGAAAACTACAAACTTGTCCTTTTTTGGTTCCTTCAGATTTTTAGTTTTATGTTTTCTTTCCTGCTTGTTGTATAGCTTTTCAACGATTGACGCTTTGTAACCATTCTGGATAGCGATGTGTTTTATTATGTTAAATTCCTCATTGAAATCTGTTTCAGTCATTGGTACATTGCGCAATCTGTGAATAAAAGAATTATAGGCTGCCATTTTATGTGACATTGGATGGTTTGAAGTGGAATGAATGGTATGGTCTGTGTGAGTGGGTTTTCTGTATATTTTGAAGGAGTGTTTGTGATTAGATTTGGCTATTGTGAGGTCTAAATAATTTATGGAATTGTTAGATTCGATTTCGGTTGTAAATTTTAATGAAGGATGTATGTTATTTAGATAAGTTGCAAACTTGTCAATCTGTCGGTCTGTGCCTTGATATAAGACAATGATATCGTCGACACATCTGTAGTAATAAATTATATTTTTGAGGTGTTTGTTCTTGATTGACATGATATCATTGTTTTCTATATGATTCAAAAATATTTTTATTAGCTTGTTAGACCTTATCCTGAAGAAATTTGAAGAACGCGTTAAATGTTCATGATCAACTTTTACGAAAATGTTATTATAATTTTGAAATATATAAATGTCCAGTGTTCTTACAAACAATTGCCTCACACTCAGTACTTTAAAAGTATCAAAAAACAGCGTTTGAGGCAAAACTTCGGCTCTTTTTTAAAGCCGTTTTTAATATTGCTTTCTGAATTGCATTAACTGTCTCATGAATCGAACTGAATTATATCCCCCCAAGCTATTATATCCCCCCCATAAGTAAAGACTGAAAATAAGCGTTGTACGCGAGTTTTAATTCATGGAAATCTAGAATGCTACTAAGTTGCCTGAAAACATAAATGAATTTTCTATTTTTTTTTTAAATGTGTTCAGTCCATTTCATTCTTTTATCGAATAATACCCCTAGATATTTATAGGACTCGACGCCTTCTGTTTCCACATAAACGTGTATTATTAAGGTAATCACCACATGTGTGCAGTTTTAAGCTATTATTTTCGAAATCTGTATTTGCCCTTAATGATAAGGGTAGAAACTTAGTTTTAGAGACATTGAGTGATAAAAGGTTTTGATCAAACCACTTTTTTACGTCCGACAACCCATTGAGAGCTTTAACTTCAACATCTTTCCAACTATCGCCTTCAAATAAAAAGGCTGTATCGTCAGCAAAAATAAATAATTTTCCCTCGATGGGTAAATTACTTAAGGGATAGTGACGTTTAAAAATCAAATATACAAATTTTTTACCGTCGTAATTTATTTAGCAAGTCTTCCTGAAACATATAGTTTAAATGCTCTAAAACAATTTATTCGTAAGAAATTGTTAAAAACATAAGCAAGAAATTTTGATTTCAGGATTCCCTGTCGAGATCACTGTTTCACACAACTCATATTATTCAAATGATGTTTTAGCTGGAATAGACTTGTAATGTTGGCTAACCTGGTTTTCAGACATCACTGTGAAATAGCTCTTAGACATAAACTGTCCGCTGATAGTGTTTTGTTTGTGATCTGTGAGAGATTAGTTTGAGAATATTTTTACAAATTTTTCCCGGTTATTAGATTTTTACTAATTTAGTGTTATTGTTCTTTGCTTCATCTAATTGTACAGTGAATTATGCCTAGAGTAAAAAGGTTTGACAAAAGACGTTTCCATTTAAATAAGAAAGCAGACAATGATCCTAGGCCTAGGCCTACGTCAGAGAAGAAAAAGCCTATTAGTGCATAAACAAAATTTCAGAAACTAAGTTTCAAGTAAGAAAAACTGATAATATTGATGACAATACTAAAGGCCATTCAATTTTCAATTTGGAATTACTACAAAAAGTTTTGGTTGAATCATGTGTTTGTAAAAGTTGTCCGAAAAAATCATAAATGTTATGCGAGTGATATTAGCCTACCTTTAATGCGTTTTCCCGAAAACTCTAAAAATCCTAACTTCGGTACATGTTGCTCAGCTATTTTTTGTCCTACAGCTCTAAAACTTTTACCACTAATAGGGGGTGTCTTAGACTATATGGTAGACCAATTAGAATTTTAAAAACTTCATTAAAACATGTTTTATAAATATTTTAACTAACAAAAACAAGGTAAAAATTTGTTATTTAAAAAAATAACTGTTTATCTTCCAAATACCTAATAACAAATGTAATTGGTCTACCATGTAGCCCAAAATACAGGCTTTCAATTGGTTTTTGTTTGAAAGCTCTAAGCCTAATACTTAGGGAGTAGTGTGTACCCAACTATCACAAATTTAACATGCACGATATAGGGACGTCACTACCCATCTTAAGTTATTTATGTAAATTAAGAACAAAATAGGCCCTAGCGTACTCTCCTGAACAATTCCATAGTCAACCGCGATCTGATCACTATTAACTCCATTCATAGACACAATTTGTTTCCTGTTAGAAAGATAGCTCTCAAACCACGAATAAGATTTGCCACGGCAACCGCATAATGCTAGGCCTAATTTACGCAATAGTTTGCTACGAGGGTCGAACGCCTTAGCGAGGTCTAAAAACACTACTATGCTACGTCTGTTAGAACTGATCGCATCACTAATGTTACCAGTAAGAAGAAACAAAGCATCGGATATATTCTTACCCCGACTAAACCCATATTGACAGTCACTTAAATAGGTCGATGTTATCTTTGAGAAAGGATGCCGGGACACTATCCAAACCTAGTACAAATCCGCCTCGCAATCTACTTACATATCCAATCATATCGCATTCTGTAATAGGATGCAGGACAAAGTCTGAGTTTATCTTATAAATATTGTCATTTAATATAGGTTCTCTTCCAGACTCAATATTATACGCCAGGTTACATCCGACATTAGAGAAGAAACTATTGAAATCGTTTGCTTCAACGTTAAGAGTATTGTGATTTATCACAGTTTGAGAATCTTTTAAAAACTGTTTGATGGGGATTAGTCCAGTCATGTTAGACAAATTACATAAAAAAAAAAACTCTTATAAGCTAGGGATTTGGTATGTATGTTATATTTAGTTACTGTAATAACATACTAAAAGTCCTCGCAAAATAACCTGTGCTACGGCCGCCATTTTGTTTTAATATACGTTATTATATATTTTAAGAAAGATAAAAATATTACCTTTTAATTCCTTTTTCTATACTAATATTATAAAGAGGTAAAGTTTGTTTGTTTGTTTATTTGTTTGTATGCAGGGGGTAATCTCTGGCACTACTGAACCGATTGAAAAAATAGTTTTACTAATAAAAAGCTACACTATCCCTGAGTAACATAGGCTATGATTCATTTCGATAAAAACCTTTTTTATTTTAATATTTATAAATTTAATCGGAAAAATTCTTAGGTTAGGACTAGAATGATATACCAACACATGTATTTACATTTATTACCATAGCAACCAATTGAATAAAATAACAGATAGTATATTTGCTCCAATATTTCCACTAACAGCTGATTTCAAAATTTGAAGCAATTATTTTTGTATTTCTAGCTTTTAGGTTAGGATTTTAAAGAGTAGACCTGAGCCTTGCTGGTTCTTTTAACCGTTATTATAACTGCTTTAAAATATAAGAAATAATTTAAACTGAACATTTAACATTATTTACCATCTTAGTTTTGAGGTTATTATTAATCCTACACCTTTATTATAAATAAAACATAACATAGCCTATGTTTTTAGAAGGTTACGTTGGGGGTTGGCGTGCGGAGCACGCAGGGGTCTCCCCTAGTATTTCATATTTATAGATCAAATGGTTCAGAAGTTTTTATTATTATAGTGAAGAAGTTAATAATCGAATATGTTTATATGTTATACGAAGATGTACGAATGTTTCCGAAGTTAAACGAATAGGTACCGCTTCTTTAAATTCGAATAAACGAATAGGTGTATATTGATGATAAGAGGTTGTATTTATATACAGTTTATAACCTCAAATCAAATCTTATAACTTATTATAGTATATAAATTATATTTAAAAAAATCTACTTCACAAGAAATTATAATGATTGATGTTGTAAACATAACCCCAAAGTATAATATACGTTGGGATTTGTTTAAGTATTACAGATGGTGGGTGAAATCAACTATTATATTATATGTAACTCACGTACGTATGTATGTACGAACGTTTACTCGATTTTATAGATGTTGTTACCATATTTTACGATATTAAATAGTAATTAAGGCAAGGGATATTTCGCATTACAGGGATAATTTACGAGTATTGAATAATCAAACGGTGATTAAGGAAAGGAGGGATATTTCACGTTACAGGATTGTTTCACTACAAACTGATCACCTGTTGCACAGCACTTGGCACAACTGATCTGTGTAAATGAGTGTTTAAACATTATCAAAACTTTTCTCATTAGTTCGTACAGCCGCAACGTTTATTCTATCGTATGAAAGACGTTCACGTTCTGAATATATTTGTCTTGAGGGGAAAGCCGGATATAAAAGTGACATAAACTCTTAAGGCTAAAACGCGGTCTTCGTTTCATTTATTAAAAACTTTGCCAGTGAAATACTTTCGGTGGATGACGACAGTTTCTTATTATCCAGAGAATACTACTTAGGCTTTGTTAAATGGAGCAAACACTAGATTAAAATTGTTTGGCGATTAATTTTCGTGTTTCGTATTTTGATCACAGAAAACAGGATGTATCCATTTTAACAAACCCACTTTTTTGAATTCAATATTAGCGGTTTTTTGCACTTATTAGTTGCAAATTATAAGAAATACTCTATGACCTAAAACGTGTTTGTGATGATTTTACCATTTTCAAATTATTGTAATAAGAAATACTCTCAATTTCATAAATACTTTTTTAAATTACCAGTTATTTTTTATTTAAAACTAGGGGAGTCCCATGCGTGCTCCGCACGCTAATCCCCGATGGAACCTTCTAAAAAACATATGTTATGTTTTATTTATAATAAAGGTGTAGAATTAATAGGGCCTTTTCTGTTATATCCCCGCATTTACAAACTATTTTCTAAAACTATTTTATATTCTCAAACTATTTTCTATAGAATGAGGATTAATCGGGAATGTCCAAATAACTATTTATAACTACTCCATAACATATAAGGAAGGAAGTTTCCAGTTTTTAATTGATTTTTTTGTTGATATTAGATGAGGGTTATCGCAAACGCGTATCTTAACTATTCGACTCTAGCCTAATATTTTTGCAGACAACGACGTTGTTTTACAAAACATTTTACTGTTAAATGTTGAATACAGGTAAACCATACTGTGACTAAATAGGTTAGGTTAGAACCTTCTAGGTATTTTTTATTATTATTTGTAGTTCTATCCCGATTAATCCTCATTCTATAGAAAATAGTTTGAGAATAGAAAATAGTTTGTAAATGCGGGGATATAACAGAAAAGGCCCGATTAATAATAACCTCAAAACTAATATTGTAAAATAAATAATGTTAAATGTTCAAATCAGATTATTTCGTATATTTTATGGCAACAGTTATAATACAGGTTAAAAGAACCAGTAAGGCTCAGGTCTATACTTAATCATAAACCTAACCAAAAAGTTAGAAATACAAATAATTGTTTGATAATTTGAAATCGGTTACTCACTATCAATTATCGAATATTATCAATAAATAGGCCCACTATTAAATTATAATATGTCTTATTTATTTTTAATTAGGATGTAACATAGTTTTTTCTTATTTTTAAATTCCCTAACGCAAGTTTTTAAAGGTTTGTGTGTGTTTCACATATGTGTTGGTTCAATCTAGGCCTAACTTAAAATATTATATTGTACTAAGCTAACATCCGAATCAACTGTTTTATCTGTTATATTATTCAATTGGTTGCTATAGTAATGAATGTAAGTACATTCAAGAAGTTGCTTCATCAGTCTAGGCCTAAAATTATGTGTCATTTATTTTACCAGAATTAACGGCAACATATACACATAATTTATGTTTTTGTGCACGTCTTTGAATGATGTAAGTTTCATCTTTCAATTGTAGTTTTTTAGAATCCCATAATGTTGCTTATGTATGGGTATTACAGCTGTTAGTTGGGGTTTAACGACCGACTTGATCCTGTGATTTGTTAAGACTAAATGTACAAATATTGAAATAAAAAAATGTTTTTATCAATATAAACTCTAGCCTTTGCTACTCAGGGATAGTGAAGCTTTTTATTAATAAAACTATGTTTTCAATAGGTTCAGTAGTTTCAGAGATTACCCCCTTAGATACAATTAAAAAATGTTTACCTCTTTAAAGGAAACAGCTGACTATTGTTATTATTGCAGTCAAAAAACATATGTAATGGAGCTTACGTTTTTGTTAAATGTTGAGTATATTTTTTGTTGTTTTTATGTTCAATAGATGCTGCAGTTTTTCAAAAAGTATATAAAACACGCTTGTATTCAAATGAAAGTTTGTGTCAAAATTGAAAATCAATCGGTGAAGAACTTCACAATTGGAGATTATCGATTTTGAACAAACGCACATTTACATTTTTATCTACATAGATAAAGTTTAATGTTTAATAACGTAACTTTATTGAAAAGACGTCAACTTCTATTTCTTTTTCTGTCTTTCCTTCACGGATGACCGGTTTCTATCTATTCTTTCAGATCATTATCAAATCATATATATACAATGTTCAGTTCATTGGAACTTCGTTAAAATAAACGCATATCACATTTAACACAAACGCAGAGCACAATCACGAAACATTTATTAAAAAACTCGAAACATGGAATTATTGTAAAGAATCGTTCACGTCCGTAAGGATTGTAGACATGTCCTGCCACCAAAATGAATAGATAAAGTTTATTTAAAACGTATACATCGTGGTTTTAATAAAGTGGGAGCAGGCATTTAAATGAATTATAATTTGTTTTTATAATAAACACAATAAAATACATACTGTTTGAACAGTAATTTCTCTGTCCATGTGCTACTGTGGGACAGAACCAAAACAAAGTTCTACATGGAAGATATCCGTCATAACTTGGAGCCATGTCTCATGCTATGTCATGAAATACAATACCATGACAGCGGATAAATATTTAAGCGCGAGTTTATATTCAGTACATACTGCACCTTAGTTACAATAATTTACTACGTCAGATGATTTGTGGCGCCTCAGTTGTTCGTAGTGTTCGTAGTGTAGTAGGGTGACTACTAATTAGGCTTTGTTAAATGACTCGAATACCAAGGTCTATATCGGCGTGAATATTGGCACTTGCCTCGCCTTGGCGCGATGGGCAGGGGGTGTGGGGAAAGGGCGTAAGTAGAGAAAAAAAAAAAACATTTTCCCACACCGCTTTCTAATGTAACTCATCCTTCAAACGAACTAGTGGATGTTTACCTCACCCTTAACACGTTCACTGCTACGCAAATTTTGTATTTCCTAGGCTAGGAGCTGACCTTTTATTTTTTATATTTATAGCCTACATGAGTATAAATTACTTTAATTTTTTATTTTGAACGTTTCTACGTCATAATCACTAATATTAGGATGGATCATGAAGTTGTATTACACACAAGATACAACATAGCTAGGAAAATGTACTTCTTTCTTAATGGGAATGTAATTCTGTTCAAAGGAGTTACTAAAAAGTGTATATTTGAATTGCAACATTCTAAGCTTCAGTACAGAATTCTTTGTTAGAGTAAAGCCTGGGAATATACTCTAAAATCTATTATCACTGCTCAGAGGTGATTAGAAGCAGGATGGAAGAAATGCGTTAGCTCTGTCTGTTATAGTTGGAACTTTGAAGACTAGAACGTGGTTAGACCTACTGGTTATCGATTTACTAAAGCTACACGCTGCTCCCCACCCCCGTATTTATTAGACTAACTGTCATAAAACAAAGAAGACAAAAATCGAAATTTAACAATTAGTTTCGAATAAATATATCCAGTTTTGTTTTTTTAAATTTGATTTTATTATGTTTTGTTTTCGAGCCTATGTTTATATGAACTTTAATTCTTATTTTTAGCTATAGAATGAGTTACCGAGATATTGCCACATACTTCTGAATCACCCAGTATAAGGAAATCTACGAAAAGAACTGTACTATATTAATGGTACTGCAGCTTTTAACGGTTATTCTAATATTCTAAAGAAATAGTAGGCATAGTGAACTAACTCTCTAGTCTATAACAACAAACATGATGGATGTAATACCTTATATTTACACATTATTAGGGAGCTTAGTGGTACAGTTAACGCGTCACCTAGCCTGCTACATTTGCAATCCTCAACACAGTTGCGCAGGTTTCAGCCTTGTTTCAGGCTTTTGTGATCTACGCTACTCCTCTGTCACCAGTAATATTTTACATAAACACATTAAGAACAAAATAAAATTAACAAATACTAGCAATTTTAAATTATCTTGATATAATTCTTAAAATAAATATAAAAAAAAAAAATAGATTTAGTCAGTTGTAAATACGCTTCCATCGTGTACAATAAACATAAGTACGTGAAATGGTTTGCTATAATATAGAAACATAAAAAAAGATTTGAATTTTAAATTGGTAACAATGTATAGAAAATGGAACGAGAATTTCTAGCGGTAGAAGACATTGCAAGCGTTTACATTTAAAGATATAGTTTGGAAACGTATAAAACTGTACACCGTTTTACGAAAGTAATTTATGTTTATTTCCTTGTAGAAATAATTGTGTATTACGATTGTTTATGTCATTTCGAATTTATAAACAATTTCATTACAATTTGTTATACCCGATTTCTACAGATGTAAAATAAACTGATACAAGTTTGCCAACCTATAAATATAGGTAATAATATATATGGTTTTTAAACAAAATTTGTATTACATTTTAATTGTGTTTAGTTTCGTTTTAGCAATGTAAACCTACAGGCTATGCTTGATTGTTGACGAACGAATAACTGCATTTGTAACATATTCTCTGAATAAACAAATGAATGCGTTTGTTGCATTAATTATAATGTTAAAGGACTGAAACATATGATATTTATAATCGTTGTTACAGGAATTTAAATATAATTTATGTATATTGTATGTTGTAATTTTACAGTTTTCCTTTAAAATTAGCATACATAGTACAAATGATCGTGCAGAGAAATACACCAATAACAAAACCACGATTAATATTAAATTGTAATAAATAGAATATTCAATTAAAACAGGGTAACTATAAAAGCAATCATGAACAGGCACAAACATAAAGTTCACAGCAAACAAAAATAATTCGACCACGCAGCTGGACCGCTGACGTGAGTTGAGCAAATTTCCAAAATCAAGTTTATAAGCCTATGTTTTAAGGTTTCAACCAACAATTTGGGAAATAGGTCTACTCAAGAAGGCGTTGAACAGCTGTCTGTGTACGCAATATATTACTAGAATTTGTTTGCGCCTAGTGGCCTCGCGAGTTTGCACACTTGGCTTCGAACCGGGTACTTTTATGGTATTTTACGTTTTGATCGATTTTGGGGGAACCAAGCGAGCTATAAGGTCGCGTAAAAAAACAAAATGTGCAGAATAACACCCTACATTTATATTTTTAGAAAAAACTCTAAAAAAATTTAATTCTCGTAGCAAAAATCCAAAAAAATAGTTACTTCCGGTCAAAAAACGTACTTCCGGTTGTTGGATTTTTTTGGCTAACGAACTGGTCTGAGCCACATAGACAACCAACATGTGTACCAAATTTGAACCAAATCGGACTTAAAATACGGCCGCTAGAGTGCGAACACACATATATATATATATATATATATGTGAATTTTTTTGAACCCCCAAAACGTGTTCTGGGGACCATGATCGGTGCTCATTTGCTACTCCCGACCTTGGGTCTCACCATAAGGGCCACTGCAATAGCTCATTTTTCCTATGGAAATTCGCTAATAACATATTTGTTGTAACCTTAGTAAATTTTCCGGGTAAGTAAAAGTCGACCAGTAAAAATAATCATTTATTGGTGATAGTCTACACACGACCAAGATTACAACATATAAGGAAAGCAAGATGCAAGTAGAAGTTTCATACACGAAGACGTAAAAGGAATGTCCAACGTCTGGGCTCGCTTTGTCTGTGAAGAGATTCTGTAGCCACGATATTTAGATTACTATTATCATAGATCATGAATAATAAAATAGACCATGCATGCATACGGGGGCTGTGTGCCGAAAAAAATGTTGTCGGGAAAATAGTGCATGATCGCGCCGAGAGGTAGCGCTAGGGAGAAATAATTGGTACAGTGACTAGATAGAGACAGTGTGGCCAAGTGAGGTATTGTTTCCTATTGGTCGATATGTCGGCAGCCATGTTTTTCCTAAATTCGTATCTGTTTACATTACATTCATTCACGTTCACTTAGTGTAAAAGCGACGTTACCGATTTTTTAACAGATATTTGTTAGTTTTTACTTTTACATAAACGTAATAGGTATTTTAAAGCGATTTGTGTTGAAGTATGTGATATTGGACCAAATTAATAAGGAAATGACAGCAGAATAGGCTACTCCCGCCACTCTACGGAATCGTTTCAGCTCGCATATTTCAGAAGTACATGCCAAAAGTCTTTTATTTACAACATTTTAAAAAGTTCATAACATAGGCTAATCCTTTTTATCAATAGAAAGATAAATGCAATAAATCTTAGTATTACGCAATTTTAAGAACTGTTTTTGGCCCAAACCTATAGTCACTGGCGGATCCAGGGGGGGGGGGGCTGTGGGGGCTGCAGCCCCCCCCTTTGGGTTTTGGGTTATTATATTTTTGTTAAACCGTCTAAGTGGCAGACTGCTCAATTGAGTAGTGTCAGACAACACAACTTGTATCGAATATTTCACCCACTAAATATTATCAAATCTCAATAAAACAAAAACCATTGGAAAGAAAATGGTTTAAACTTCAATTATTGTATTTACAAATTTCTTCTAAAAAGTATATTTACATATGTAATCATCGTTGTAAAATTGTAGTTGCCTAAATCAATATTGATGCCGCGCTATAAAGCGTAAGGAAATGACTCAAACTTGTCACTTTTTAAAGGCACATAATCGTTAGACAGACTTGTTTTGATAAGAAGATAAGGACACCACAGGATTTGTCAAGATTTTAACTTTCTACCACGATCTTCTAATCATTCGTCACTCTTATAGTTTCTTAGATATGAATTTGTCTGTAAACCCTTGCAATTGGACAGTTTTAAAAAAATGAGAAAGCACATTTTGCAATTGATGTATCTATTACAAAACTATATGCAGTATTCGTATAATAATTTTTATATCGATTTGAAGTGATATATTTCGTTTAATTGACCGAGCGAAGCGAGGTCTCCGTTTTAACTCGACCGTTCGGCATTTCGTCTGTATGTCTGTTTGTCTCACGACTACGGCCAAACGTCTTGACCAATTTTGATGATTTTTTGCATGAATGTTCTTTATTCCTAGGCCAAGCCAGGAATAATATATATACGGTTTTTTCCATTTTTCATTTTTAACCAATTAAATAAAATAAAAATGGCGGCCGGACAGTTTCTCTCAGTGTAAGATTTTTTCCAAAGCCAGTTTGTGGCTTAACCGTAAGTCGAATTTAAAAACTAATAGCATTTTGCGAGTAGCAAATATGATTTTCAACAAAATTGTATTCTTGATGTTTTCCCGTGTCTCTAACGGTAAGCTCACAAAATGGCCGTAAACTTCAAATTTGTTAAAAATCTTTTAAGTTTTTGTATTTCAACCATGTTGTTATACGTTTATTCTAAACCAATTCAAAAGTGTTCCTTAGCTTTTTTGTAGGTAAAGGTTCAAAGAATTCATATATGCCTGTAAAAAAATGATTGAAGTAAAATTAACAAAGTTATTAGCTCAAGAAACAAGCATGTTCAGTAACGAAAGGAAAAAGTTCAAATTTAGGCCTACATAAAAAGTTGTAAAAATTATTGTAATTTTTTTCATAAATGTAAAAACGTTTCGTAATTTAGTTATACATAGAATTGTATAAAAAATTTTATCAATTTCAGATTTCTTATTTTGAAAACAATAGTTTTTATGTTCCTACTTCAAGACAGCTAACAAAACTGAGCCTGTTTTGAATAGTAATTTAGGAATATATATTTTGCCCCAAAATTACATATAATAATAAGAAAGTGTAGAGGATAAGAAAGTGTAGAGAATAAAGCAAAGAATTAAACTGTATACTTGTAAATTATCATTGTAAATTTCATAAAAGTATATGTCTTAGCTTTACTTGAATTACAAAGTGAGATGAAACAAATGAAACCACTCGGCGATAAAGAACATACAAAAAATGACCGTTGGACACAGTGGGAAGTGTTGGTACATAGGTTGAGATCACTATTACGACGTTTTAACATAGTTTGTTTTCATTATTTCTAATATTGGAATATGATATGGAAGTTATGGAATTGTAAATACATTGTTAAGTTTTAGTTATTTAAGTATGTAAATATTTAATTCTATGTTGTCCTTCTATAACGCGATATTTTTAGCTATCTTACGCATTATTAACCTATATAAAACACAATGCCTCTAAAAGAAAATCTTTAGCAGTTTAAGCTCAAGAAAAGAAAAAAAACGAGAACTAGAAATCCCGGAATAGCGGGAATTGCAAAATAATGTTTCACTGGCTAAACCTTGTGCTTACTTCCTTACTGGCACACTATTTTTAACCTGAGCTTAAAACCACATTTGTTGTTTCAACGAGCGAGGTCTACTGTTCACAGAACTACTAGTACAATGAAAACCTGGTTTAGTGTTCCGAACTATTCGGGTATTTGGTATTTCTGTGAAATATGTACATTTTCAACGCCCTAGGCGCGTTAGCCGCTACCTTTTCCTGTTTGGCTGGAACTGTATAGGAAAATTTGTGAGAATTTTGATTAGTTGTTGTAATTTAGTAAAATAAGTTTTTAGAATAAATCTATTTAAAATTTTCAAGTATATAGTTCAATTCTCTAGTTTATTCTCTACAATTTGTTATAATAAAACTTTATTTTTGGGTA
>JAGFPH010002157.1:20601-31514 GCA_018207615.1 Philaenus spumarius
TGTAAAAAAATGATTGAAGTAAAATTAACAAAGTTATTAGCTCAAGAAACAAGCATGTTCAGTAACGAAAGGAAAAAGTTCAAATTTAGGCCTACATAAAAAGTTGTAAAAATTATTGTAATTTTTTTCATAAATGTAAAAACGTTTCGTAATTTAGTTATACATAGAATTGTATAAAAAATTTTATCAATTTCAGATTTCTTATTTTGAAAACAATAGTTTTTATGTTCCTACTTCAAGACAGCTAACAAAACTGAGCCTGTTTTGAATAGTAATTTAGGAATATATATTTTGCCCCAAAATTACATATAATAATAAGAAAGTGTAGAGGATAAGAAAGTGTAGAGAATAAAGCAAAGAATTAAACTGTATACTTGTAAATTATCATTGTAAATTTCATAAAAGTATATGTCTTAGCTTTACTTGAATTACAAAGTGAGATGAAACAAATGAAACCACTCGGCGATAAAGAACATACAAAAAATGACCGTTGGACACAGTGGGAAGTGTTGGTACATAGGTTGAGATCACTATTACGACGTTTTAACATAGTTTGTTTTCATTATTTCTAATATTGGAATATGATATGGAAGTTATGGAATTGTAAATACATTGTTAAGTTTTAGTTATTTAAGTATGTAAATATTTAATTCTATGTTGTCCTTCTATAACGCGATATTTTTAGCTATCTTACGCATTATTAACCTATATAAAACACAATGCCTCTAAAAGAAAATCTTTAGCAGTTTAAGCTCAAGAAAAGAAAAAAAACGAGAACTAGAAATCCCGGAATAGCGGGAATTGCAAAATAATGTTTCACTGGCTAAACCTTGTGCTTACTTCCTTACTGGCACACTATTTTTAACCTGAGCTTAAAACCACATTTGTTGTTTCAACGAGCGAGGTCTACTGTTCACAGAACTACTAGTACAATGAAAACCTGGTTTAGTGTTCCGAACTATTCGGGTATTTGGTATTTCTGTGAAATATGTACATTTTCAACGCCCTAGGCGCGTTAGCCGCTACCTTTTCCTGTTTGGCTGGAACTGTATAGGAAAATTTGTGAGAATTTTGATTAGTTGTTGTAATTTAGTAAAATAAGTTTTTAGAATAAATCTATTTAAAATTTTCAAGTATATAGTTCAATTCTCTAGTTTATTCTCTACAATTTGTTATAATAAAACTTTATTTTTGGGTAAAGCATGTAATCCTTAATTCCTATTCAAAATGGGTGATCGTGAAATAGTCTAAAAAGACGTTTTCAAGCACTGTATTCCAAAAAAAATATTCTTTCCCCCCCCCCCCCCCCGGATATGAGACACAGCCCCCTCCTTGAAAACCGGCTGGATCCGCCTATGCCTATAGTTTCGTCCGTGTTAGCCCTACGTTTGTTCATAGTTTTCAAATTAAATTGTCATCGTTATTTTTTCTTTCTTTTAGTCTTGGTGAAGGAACAATCTGAGACAAGAATCACATTAATAATTAGGCCTAACTGAAATAATGAGGGAAATTAATAATGAAACCTGTTTTTCTGCTTTGAATAACTTGAAAATCTTGAATTGCCTAACCTCAAAATCACAGAATTGTAATTTCGATATTAAATTGTTGTTAGAGACATTAATTTTATTATTACCTTTCAATTGAAATAGAAATAAATGAGTTATTTAGGAAAGTTTTAATTGCTTCGCTTATTTTAAAAAAAAAATCTGATGAAAATAAATGCATTGTAAAAATCAGAAAGTGTAATTTTGAAAATATTTAATTTGTAAAATTTAAATATTCAAATAAAAAAAGCTAATTAACAACAGGATAATAATTTTGCATTTTGATTTAGGCCTATTCGTTGTTTTATTTTTCGTTTTGTTTAGTTTGTAATTAACGTCAGTAGGCTACTCAACTATCCGCATAGGCTAATAAAAAATGTGATAGTAGGCTAAATCATAATTTTTTATAGGTTATTTCATTTTAAACAACTTATCTGCTTTCTAACTACCTTTTAACATTTAAAAAGTTGTTTACGAGGCCTTTATGAAATAAAACAAAAGGTTTTATAAATATTTTAAAAATAAATTACATTATACTTTATGGCAGATAACATTACTTTTAGGAAAAACATGGCGGCCGCTTTCATGTGGCCACACTGTCTCTATCTAGTCACTGTAATCATTGGTAGCATTGGTGTTTCACACAGCTTCCGTCGTTTCCCCAATAGATAGCGCCACTATCGTCGAATTTTCAGTGGAACGAAATATTGCATTGGATCGGAGTTCTATTACGTTATCCAAATACAATGCTATTAAAACATATTAATATTTTATGAATTCATAATAGTTAAATCAAAATTACTTTTTCTTCTGATATGGATATTAAATGAGGGGTCTGAACACTGTTAATTAAACGAATTGGTGAATATGGCCTCTTAAATCGGCTTCATTTACGATATTATGGTGAACGAAGTTTGCCAATTTTCTATCACATGTGATTAGCTTCTTTTGCTGGAGCAGAGCCTTAAATGTAACAATTCGTTATTTCAAACGATTTGTCTGGTAATAGTTATTCACCTAATCTATACTTATACAAGCTAAATACCATTGACTCATTGACTCATCACAGTTTCTCCAAAACCACGAGGCCTACAAACATGAAATTTTGGCACTCTTTATAGGCTCTAGACGCGCACTAAGAAAGGGTTTCCAAAAATTCGAAATTATAGGGGGGGAGGGGTTTGGGTTATCAAAGTTACTAAATCACGATTTCTCTAAAACTACTGAACGGATTGGAATGAAATTTGGTATGTAGCTTCCCCTAGGGCAATAGGAGCTCGTTAAGAAAGGTTTTCAAAAAATTCGAAATTTTAGGGGAGGTCAAAATTACAAAAAAAAAAGCACCGAACGGATTGGAATGAATTTTGGTATGTAGCTTCCTCTAGGACCCTAGGTGGTCGCTAAGAAAGGGTTTTAAAAAATTCGAAATTTTAGGGGAGGTTTGGGGGGTCAAAGTTACACAAAATCCCCATAATAAAAACATAGTGTAATATATTTATTTATATAATATATTTTTTGTTAATATACATTTATCTTTGATTTTTCTAACCGTGCAAAGCCGGATCGGGCCAGCTAGTTATTTATAAAAGTCAATATTCCAAATAATAATTACCAAATTTTGAAATTAACACTTACAACAAATTTTAAATTAGCGGTAAAAGTGCAGATTTTATGCCGACAAAAGTTGTTTTTCCTTTAAAACCAAAACTAAGTTATCGAAAAATATTGTAAAAACGGTAATTTTTTAATGGAAAACACACCCAGTTTTCATTGACAATACAAAACATTTTCCAATACATATTTCTGTAGCTAGTAGCTAACTCATCATCAGTATTATGGCTTATAGTACTTATTGAGTACTATTACCCTAGAACCGTCCATTAATAACAAATTAATAAAATAGTTACCTTATTTTTTCTTTTCACACAGTTTTTGTTTGTATTCTATTGTTACGCCAATGTTTCGCCTATTGGCCAGGCGTATTCAAACCATTATGTAACTTGCATTGGTTAGTGCGCGCCGTTTATTGGTAATAAGACATGTGTTCACCATACATTGAAAATTGCGCAAGGTTTATTGTACGTGTGTCCGCGTTCATTTCTTGCTCGATACAGGTTCTGTGGGTTACGAGCCTGAGATACAGGGTCTCTATGAATAATTTTCTAAATATGGTATTTGGTTGGAATATAAGTTTTATATTTAATAGTGAGGTTGGACCTGGGGTCTTTTTTAGAAGGAGAACCGCCATCAATGTTGAATGCAGTACATGTCTCATACATGAAGACGTAAAGGGAATGCCCAACGTCACAGCCAGCAAACATCTGGCTCTCTTTGTCTGTGCAGAGATTTTGTAGCCACGATATTTAGATTAGTATTATAAACATATCTATATTTTATGAATTTATTCTCATAACAGTTAAACCAAAATGCCTTTATCTTCTGATTTTGGACAAATGATTGGTCTTAACACAATTAACTAACATTTTCGTAAAGCGGTTTTACTATTGACGAATTAATCGAATTGGTGAACATTTACTCTTAAATCGGCTTCATTTACGATTTTATGGTGAACTTTTAATAACAAAGTTATTCAATATTTAACATGCTTTGGATGTTATGATAAAAATATCATTTTCCAGAACTTTGATTGTCCATTAGTTTAAAACGAAGCAAGATACTAAGCTCCAGTTTCCGCCATTTTGTTTCTCTTTTAATAAGCTTTAAATGAATAATTTAAAGTAAGTCAGTTCAACTAAGTTATTAGCGAACAGATCAAGAAAAATATAGCCAACACATAATTAAGATCAAACTGTTCCGTACGTATTTTGTAATTTGAAAACTATCTTGGGAAAACAGTTCGCTATATATACAGTAGAGCTTCACGTATTTTACACTTAACACGAACAAAGGGGACAGTATATATATAACCTGTAGGTCACGTGAGATAAGACTTAGCAGTACGGAGCATGAAACACGAGAAGGTTTAATACAGACGGGAATATAATTCCTTGCCAGCTAGTTGGTTATAAAGTTTATGTTAGTCCAAGTATCCGTACTTATACATATAAATGTGTGTTGTAGTGGGTTTTAGTTGTAGCTATAGAAACCTATTCAAAGCATGTTGGTTAGTTATTTGAAATATTCTTGGACGACTAAATGGTTTAAGAAGTAAAACTAAGATTTTCTTGGTGAAATTAACATCGTACAAGGTAATATTATCATTTTCCTTGTGCAGAGTAAGAAAAGACATATCAATATTTTGAAATTATAACTTTTTTTCAAGTTTAACAAACAATATACAGGCCAAACTCGAAGATCCTGTACATAAAATACATTTAAAGACAATACCTTCAGTACTAAACAAAAATTACACCTCAAAATGTTCAGAAAACCTACTAGAAACCGGCCTCAATTACTAATACAGAAAATAATGTGTCAATTCTCCAAAAGCCAAACTATGAACGTTTTGGAGGAATTATAAATCTAGAAAACACAAAAGAACTGATCCAGTTTTTTTTTTTAAGATGACCGCCAATCTTAACAATTATGTTTGTATAGAGTCAGGGTAACAAAATCTAACGAAACTGTTAACTAGTTTATAGTATTGAAGTAAAATAACACAAATTACTTAATTGTACTTTTGTAAACACATATAACTTAGTAACATCAATAAATTAAGTTATTTTATATAACAGAAATGCAAGCATTAAAAAATAAAATAAAATAGCCTGAAGTTCTAACTTATAGTCTTTAGTCGCAGTATGTTTAGTGAAGTTATTTTATAAAAGAGAAGAAATGCAAGCATTAAAAACAAATAGCCAGAAGTTCTAACTTATAGCATTTAGTCACAGTGTGTTTACATGCATTCATGGCGGTCCTCTTCTAAAAAAGACCCGACATTATGTCAGATGATTTCGATGTACATTTTTACATTTTTAGTCAATGCTTTCTTTTTTCAGTTATAAGCATTGAAAGTTGGATTGACGGAAACATTTTGTTAATAATAAAAAGAGATCAAACTCACTACACTATAAATTTTATTGCACACATTTTACAATCGTAATGCATCAAATAGTGAACTTTAAACAGTGATTTAATATTGATAATAATAATTAACAAAATAAACGGCTCGTACAATACAGGTCAGGTTAATTTTTTTCGCTCAAATTTGTGAGAGCGGATCGAGCTTGGAGGTTGGCAAGCGAGAAACATAGTTATACTTAAATTAAATATTACATAAATAATACTTTTTTACAGCAAACATTTTTCATTCAAACAACAATAAAACGGCAACAATAAATAATTTCCATCATATGGTCGTTTGTTTAAGGCCTGTATTACACTATCAAAGTTCTTTGTCAAAGATCTTTGATCAAATTTCTTTGATGAAATATTTGATAGTGTAATATGCCATCTTTCATCAAAGTTGGCATACGTCTAATTTATTTGTCAAAGGTTCTCTAAGAGAGACCCTTTTTATCAAATTTTTGATCAAAGATCTTTGACAAAGAACTTTGATAGTGTAATACAGGCATTACCAATAAATGATTCTTATTACTGGTCGACTTTACTTACCCGGAAAATTTAGTACGGTTACAACAAATATGTTATTTTTGTTTGCTGTGACCTTTATTTGTGTGCCTGTTTATGATTGTTTTTATAGTTACCCTGTTTTAATTGTATATTATATTTATTCATCCTTAGAATTTAATAATCATTGTGGTTTTGTTATTTATGTTTTAATCTGCACGATCATTTGCACTATGTATGTTAATTTTAAAAGAAAACTGTCAAATTACAACATACAATATACATACATTATATTTAAATTCCTGTAACAATGATTATAATTATCATATGTTTGAGTCCTTTATCATATATTTTAAATGCAACAAACGCATTCATTTGTTTATTCAGAGAATATGTTACAAATGCAATTGTTCGTTGGTCAACAATCAACCATAGCCTGTAGATTTACACTGCTGAAACGAAACTGAACACAATTAAAAAGTAATAAAAATTTTGTTTAAAACCCATATAGGCTACTACCTATATTTATAGGTTGGCAAACTTTCATCAGTTTCTTTTTCAGTATAACAAATTGTAATGAAATTGTTTATAAATTTGAAATGACAAACACAATCGTAATACCGAATTATTTCTACAAGGAAGTAAACATAAATTACTTTCGTAAAACTTTGTACAGTTGTATACTTTTTTAAACTATATCTTTAAAAATGTAAACGATTGACCAATGTATGACCAACGACATGTCTTCTACCGCTAGAAATTCTCGTTCCATTTTCTATACATTGCTACCAATTTAAATGCAAATTGTATTTTATGTTCCTATAATTTAGCAAACCATTTCACGTTCTTATTTTTATTGTACAATATGGAAGCGCATTTACAATGGGCTAATTCTATTTTTTTATATATTTATTCTAAGAATTATATTAAGAATATTTTAAAATTGCTAGTATTTGTTAATTTTATTTGTTTCTTAATGTGTTTATGTAAATGATTATTGGGAACGGAGGAGTAGCGTAGATCATAAAAGCCAAACGCCTGAAACAAGACTAAAGCCTACGCAAATATGTTGAGGATTGCAAAAGTAGAAAACTAGGTGACGCGTTAACTATAAGCTCCCTATTAAAGTGTAAATATAAGGTATTACATCCATCATCTTTGTTTTTATAGACTGGAGAGTTAGCTCACTATGCCTACCATTTCTTTAGAATAACCATTAAAATTTCAGTACATTAATATAGAATAGTTCTTTTCGTAGATTTCCTTAAACATGGTGATTCAGAAGTATGCGGCAATATCTTGGTAGCTCATAAAAATAAAAATAAAAGTTCATACAAACATAGGCTCGAAAACCGTTTGTTTTCCAGATATCCGTCATTTTGTTGTTTTTTACAAAATAATTCATTTCTATAAAAACGTTTGACTGGTTGAATTCAAACTTGGCATGAAGTTTAACCTATCAATGGTCTATCTCTAGAAAAAATAAACGATTATATTAAATCATGCGTTTCAAAATGGCGGTTGTTTGAAAATTTCAAACCTAGATTACTCAAAAACCGTACATTTTGACAAAAAATTTCTACGGACATTTGTTGTAGCTATTTTTATTTCCTATCGAATGGTACAACTGTCAAAGCAATCGGGTGAATTATAATAGTTAAGTTAAAGATAATAACAGCATAATATGTACATACAATATTGTTGTGATTGCCGGGTTGAACAAACCAACTATTACACCATCCGGTAGGTAGTCAAAAGTGGTACAGAAAAGGTATCTTGAAATTTTTTGTAAAAGTGTACGGGTGTTGAGTTTTTAATTTTTGAAATATTCAAACAGCCGCCATTTTGAAACGCATGATTGGATACAATCGCTTATTTTTCTAGAGATAGATCATTATAAGGTTAAACGTCATACCAAGTTTGAATTCAATCAGTCAAACACTTCTCGGATATGATTTATTTTGTAAAAAAACCCAAAATGGCGGATGTCTAGAAAAGGAAGCGTTTTAGGACTCATGTTTACAAAAACTTGTTGATTTACTTTTATGTAAGCACCCAATCCAGAAGTTTGGCGTCCTATTTAAGAAATACCCTGTAGTAAATTAATCTACAATCTATATAATTAAATACGCCTTTCTTATAAACGTATGTTCTCGGCACCACAGATTTAGAATGAAAAATGTGTTCATCTGTAGACCTATGGATTCCACATCCACAGTTGACATTATGCATATTTGGAATATTAAATTAAGATAAATTTAAATTTACATCGTACAAACTGTCTTCAGTTGTGTATACCATATTTTATGGTATTAAACTTTTAAATAATAATTAAAGCAAATATGGATATTTCAAGATACAGATTTGCTTTATGAGCCCCGAACAATCAAACTGTAATCAGTTTGGGAGGAAGGGATATTTCGCGCTACGACAGGATTGCACCTGTTGCACAGCAGTTGGCACAACCGATCTAAGTGTAAATGAGTGTTTAAACATTATCAAAACTTTTCTCATCAGTTCGTACAGCCGCAACGTGTATTCTATCGTATGAAAGACGTTCACGTTGTGAATATATTTGTCTTGAGGGGAAAGCCGGATATAAAAGTGACACAAACTCTTAAGGCTAAAAGGCGGCCTTCGTTTCTTTTATTAAAAACTTTGCCAGTGAAATACATTCGGTGGATGACGACGGTTTCTTATTATCCAGAGAATACTACTTAGGCTTTGCTAAATGGAGGGAAAACATTCGGGAAGTTGGACGTGATTAAAATTTGTTAGTAATTATATTGCATGTTTCGTATTTTACTTACAGAAAACAGACTGTACCGGATTTGAAAGTCTTTACCATAGACATTTTTATTTGATTTTAAATTAAATTACAATTTGCACTACGTGGCTTATGCTACACCTTAAACTTAAAATATCTTAGTTTCTTTAGTTAAACATTATTATTTGAAAGTGAAATAAACTGCAGTTTTGTTATTTAGAAGAAGCTATGTGATTATCCAAAAGTTTATAAGTATTTTAGATTATATTACGCCATTAGGCCTTGTGTTTATTTTACCAAAATGGTTTATTTTAGTGCACTGAGAAGTATTCGGGATATAAGTATATTGGTTTGGTTCTTCAAGTGTTTAAAATTGTTTTAGCTTTTTTTACATGATTTTGCAAAGTTTCTAAGCCCAAAATGTTGAGAAACAACTGAGACTAGTCAATTTAATAAAATTATAGTGTAGGAGATTGGTTATTTGAAAAATCCAAAATATGACAGTTAATTATGGAATTTTCTACTTAAGTGATAAATATTTAAGATTTCATTAATATTGGTTCTTACGTAGTCGATTATCAGTCACTGTAAAGCTAAAAATATGTTTTTTTGAATTTATTAACAATATAAGCGCCAGACAACTAGAAAACTAGTCGATTGCGTTTCGGTTAAAACCAGGCTCCAAGAGTCAGGAAAACTAGTCGAAATTTCACCCACTACAAATCATCGAATGTCAATAAAAACATCTGGTGTGCACATCACACACTTTCCTTACCAAAATAGATGCTGTATCAATTATCAAATTTCTCGAGCGAGAGATTGATGATACCATTTTCGAGTTAATAGGAGTATCCGTTTCGAAGAAAGCGGTACTAACTTCAAAACGGTTAATCCCACGGACCTGATTTTGGTCTCAATCGATTTCTAACCTCACAAAATGTCAAATTTGATACCAAATACGGCTAGTTTAAAAAAATACAGTTTTACCCCCAAAAACGGCCTTGTTGGGGGCAATTTTTGAAAAAATGGAAAAAGTTGAGTGGGGTATCGTTTTTGACATTATTTTGGACGCTGAATCGAATGAGGCCATTTTCAAGTCGATAGGACCAGCCATTTCAGAGATAAAAACAAAATAACTTGGTTTTTGTAATAACTTTTTTCAACGAATTTTTAACGGTCTTTTTAACGGTAAATTGATATATATTTTTACACACTTCTATTTAGAACTAAATTACAAAACTTTTGTATACTTAAAAGAAAATACCAATACATTTTTACTACTTTTTATGCAGGCCTAAATTTTGATTTTCCATTACTGGAAATTTTGTGCTTCCTGAGCTAATAACTTTTACAATTTTACATCAAATAATTTTTTTAGTTGCACATATGAATTTGTCGGACCTTTGTACAAAAAAGGCAGTGAACACTTTTGGATTGGGAAATTATTTCTCTATTTGGCGAATTTTAGTAAAAATGCTTGCAAAGCGCAAAAAATTGCCTGCCATTCTGGGAAGTTTACCTGACATTTCTAGGGTTAAAAACATCCAAATTTGCTGCTTCTAGAGGCTCTAAATGCAGTGGAGCATTTAAATGGTTATTTAAACTAACTATTTTGTTTTGATAATACACACATTATTAAATAGATGCTCTAAATGCAGCAATATTGCAGCGCCATTAAGGACCAAAACCAAAACCAACCCATTCTAAATGTCGGATAGACAGAAAGCTATCTGTCAGAACTTGGAGACAGCCATATCTCATTCCAAGGCAATATATACTCTACTACGATGGCGGATGAATATTTAAGCACGTGACAATCAGTACGTACTGTGCCTTAATTGCAACGGTTTACTGCATCAGCTGATTTGTGGTTGCCTCAGCTGTTCCGTTTAGCAACACTTTATTAGTGTAAAGGGGCCCACACACGGTCAGTTTAACTGCGCAGTTTATCTGTGCAAATAAAACTGCACAGTTGTGTGGACTGTGTGGTGTGTTCGGTAAACTGTGCTAACTGCGCAGTTTATTGGTACAAAGTAGAGTCTCTTGCGCAGACCAAAAGTCTGCCTGAACTG
>JAGFPH010002157.1:31524-41939 GCA_018207615.1 Philaenus spumarius
GTAGAGTCTCTCGCGCAGACCAAAAGTCTGCCTGAACTGCGCAGTTTCCTCAGTTTTTCGCTCAGACATGACGTCACACGGGATAAACTGTGGAGTTAAACTGATCGTGTGTGGGCCCCTTTACAGTGTGTGTACAGTGTTTCATAAGGAACCTGCCATTCTTCATAAGAATATTTCTTCGTCAAAATAACGAAAAATGTAAATTAAACATAAGTGTTGAAGGCCTTATTTTCTAGATAATCCGCCATTTTGTAAAAAGAAATAAAGAAAACATAGTACGTTTGGTAGCTGATAATACATCGTATTGGATTCACATTTTTAAGTATCATTTTATATCAAAAAATTAAACGTGATTTTAACAATTTAAAACTGGAAGCAATTTGACCGTAAATAAAAAATAAAAAACTACTGTCTTTATAAATACAATTTGTTGTTTATATAAAACATTAGGGGAACCCCTGCGTGCTCCGCACGTCAACCTTGTTGGAACCTTCTATACACATAATCATGTTAAGTTTTCTTTACAATAAAGATGTAGGGTTAAAAATAACTTCAAAGCTAAGATGGTATTGGTAATGGTATATTTTTATAACAGCAGTTATATAATAAATGTTAAAAGAACTAGCAAGTATCAGGTCTGCACTTTAATAAAAACTAACCTAAAAGTTAGAAATCCAAATAATTGCTTCAAACTTCGAAATCAGCTGTTATTGGAGCAAACAGCTGGTTTATCTGTTATTTGTTTCAATAATTGGTTGCTAGGATAATAAATCTAAATACATGTGTTGCTTCATCAGTCTAGGCCTAACCTAAAGATTTTTTCCGACTAAATTTATAAATATTGAATTAAAAAATGTTTTTATCAAAATGAATTATAGCCATGGTCTACATTTTTAATAAAAACCTAACCTAAAAGTTAGAAATCCAAATAATTGCTTCAAACTTTTGAAATCAGCAGAAATTGGAGCAAGCTGTTTTATCTGTTATTTGTTTCAATAATTGGTTGCTAGGGTAATAAATGTAAACACATGTGTTGCTTCATCAGTCTAGGCCTAACTTAAAAGACTTTTTCCGACTAAATTTACAAATATTGAATTAAAAAATGTTTTTGTCAAAATGAATTATAGCCTATGTTACTCAGGGATAGTGTAGCTCATTATTAGTAAAATTATTTTTTCAATCGTTTCAGTAGTTTCATATATTACCCCCTACAAACAAACAAAAAAACGAATTTGACCACTTTATAATATTATGTATGTGTTGTTTTAATGTTTGACGTGCTCATATGAGTGAAATAACTTATCTGATGATGGGGTCAAGACCTCGAAACTAGTCAAAAAAAACTCTCTTGAAGTCACAAGACGGACCTTCAAGGTAATTAATATATTATATTATATTATAATATTAGTATAGATAAATGCGTAAATAAAGTAGAAAAATTAATGCTGTGATTTGTTCATTTTATAAAATAAAAAACTATTCAACTAATTACTATATCTGTTGAAGTAAAGTGGAAACTGGTTGTCATTCCAAACTTGTGAGTTAAATTAATCAAATTGAGTACACACATGAAACTTTAATTTATGTTATTTGGGTTGCCAACAATTTTGAATCTACTATAAAAATATAAAAGTCATGTGTCTTAAACATAAAGCACGTTTCCTATATTTGCAGAACCCATATTTTGGAACGGCGACCGTTCACGTATGCGTAATGCAAACAAGCCGCTCGACTGGAAGTTTGCTGAATATGAAGTGTAAATCGATTTCTGTACGCCCGGCTGTATATCCTCAAATATTGTTTCCACATCACAAACATACGCCGTCTAAAATACCACGGGGCAATAGAACAGCATAGCAGTCGAAATAACACGACGCCACAAATACGTTTGCAATATGCATAAAGTCGCTTGATATTCTAAATAACATTTCGGCTATATTGGCAAAGAGCGATTGTTCAAAGGTACTTTTTCCAAATACCGAGTAATCGATAAAAGCGTATTGAATGCACCTTCTGTGCATGTAGAAATGTGTATCCCTTTGATTTCTGTTGTACAGTAAGTATACCGGGTTTCCAAAAGCAGCCCCCCCCCCACCTTTAACCAGATGCATAAACAGAAAAGTTTGTACTGTTAAGTAAAGTTTGAGTAGTTTGCTAATTCATAAACAACATATTAACTATATGCAATAAAACATAATAAAATGAAAAAATGTATTAAATGAAAACAATTTTTTTAACTGTGCCTAGCTATATATTTTAGTCATATTTAAAATGTAGTATGCTCACATTGTTAAAATACAGGTATCGGGTTTTCTGTTGTAATTTCAACTTTTTGTTGCAACTTTTGTTCAACAAAAATAAAAAATGCCTTATTAGCGAATTTCCAAATGAAAAATGAGCTATTGCAGTGGCCCTTATGGTAAGACCCAAGGTCGGGAGTAGCAAATGAGCACCGATCATGGTCCCCAGAACACGTTTTGGAGTGTCATTAAAAATCATATATATATGTATATATGTGTTCGCACTCTTGCGGCCGCAGTTTAAGTCCGATTTGGTTCAAATTTGGTACACATGTTGGTTGTCTACGTGGCTCGGACGAGTTCGTTAGCAAAAAAAATCCAACAACCGGAAGCACGTTTTTTGACCGAAAGTAATTATTTTTTTAGATTTTTCAGAATTAATTGTTTTTAGAGTTTTTTCTACAAATATAAATGTAGCATGTTATTCTGCACATTTTGTTTTTTCACGCGACCTTATAACTCGCTTGGTTCCCACAAAATCGATCAAAACGTAAAATACCATAAAAGTACATGGTTCAAAGCCATGTGGTGGATTTTACCGTGGGGTTAGCGTGCGAAGCACGCAATGCTTTGTGTATTTAAAATACTGCACATATGCGGAATGGCGTGCGAAGCACGCAATGCTTTGTGTATTGAATATAATCCCGATATGCGGAATGACGTGCGAACCATTTTACAGATATTCAGCACCGTCGTGAATAGACCTATTTCCCAAATTGTTGGTTGAAACGTTGAAACCCTAAAAAATAGGCATATAAACTTAATTTTGGAAATTTGCGCAACTCACGTCAGCGGTTCAGGTGCGTGGTCGTATGATTTTTATTAGTTTACCCGCTGCAGTAGTGTGTTGAAAAATTAAGCGGTACTTAATTTAGCGGTACTTAATTAAGCGGTACTTCAGTACTGTGTATTTAACATTTTATTATGAACGAACAGTACACAAATACATTTTATAATTCAATGAAGAGGGTCTAATATTCCTTGGTAATGAAATTGATGGAAAAAAACATGTATGTATTCATTTACCTTTCACAATGTACTTAAGATACCGTATACAATAAATTTTGTCAAGATTGGGAGTCGCGCATGTACAGTTCCATTTGCTCGGACTTGTCTTGTCGAAAGACCAAGTTGGCTGCGACAAGGCTGTTTTGTCTTTCGAGAAGACATTCATGATTTCTGTCGTGTCGAAGCGGTGTGCGGCACTCCCATTCGTTATAATGGTTCAGGAGTCCCCGACACGTCGAGTCGTGTCGTGTCACGTTGAATCAGGCGAGCGGCCGGCCCAAGTTAGTAAACATTTTGTGTTCTCCATTGCACGTCCTCTACTTTTAGAATCCGTTTAAACTATTTAAATCCACTCATTTATATGAAGTTTTCAAAATAACGCTCTAAATTGTTTAGAGAGTTATTATACAAAATCAATATACCCGACAAGGCCCACATAGTGCTTAACATGCCATAACTGTTATTTTACACAGTTCCAAAGCTTTATGTTTAAAAATGTTGAAATTATGAATACAACAAATGTATCTTTTCGTGGTTTTCCCGATTTTTTACAGAAATCATGGTTTACGACTTATTTTAAAGGTATTTCAATTTACTACAACTTTTCCATTGCAAGTACTGTATACAGCGTTTCATCAATTGATTTACAAAATACAGGGTGTCCAGTAATTACGGGAAATGATTCTATCGGTCAAAAAAAGAAAAAAGTATGTATAAACCGAAAACCCTTTGTTTATATATTAACATACATAAACCGAAAAAACTTTGTTTTCCAGATATCCGCCATTTTGTTTTTTTGTACAAAATAATTTAAATCTAGAGAGCGGTTTGACCGATTGAGTCTAAATTTGGCATGACGCTTTAAATAACAATGATATATCTCAAGAAAAATAATCGATACTATCGAATCATGCGTTTCAAAATGGCGGCTGTTTGAAAATTTCAAACCTAAATTACTCAAAAACCGTACATTTTAACGAAAAATGTCAAGATACCTTTTTTGTAGCCCTTTTGATTCTCTGTCGGATGGTGTAACTGTAAAAGCAATCTGTTGAAGGATAATATTTAATTTATGTGTAATAATTGGTTTATTCAACCCGGCATCCTATACCAACACAGTAAACACAACAATATTGTATGTACATTTCCCGTCATTATCTTTAACTTAGCTATTATCCTTCATCTGATTGTTTTTACAGTTACTCCATGAAGTTACAGAACATGTTGGCATTATTATCAACAAATTATGAAATGTCAATTTTATTTCATGGGCATATTTAAAAGGGCATTTTTTTATTTATTTTTTTTTATTTTATGTTAAAATCCTATTGATAGCTATTTCTGAAGCTACCGGTCCGATTTTAGTGCTGTTTGTTTTAAATTACAGAAAATGTTGTCATTATTATCAAAAAATTATGAAATGTCAATTTTATTTCTTGGGCATATTTAAAAGGGCACTTTTTGAGTTTTTTTTTTTATGTTAAAATCCCATTGATAGCTGTTTCTGAAGATCTACCTTGCCGATTTTAAATGACAGAAAATGTTGTCATTATTATAAAAAAATTATGAAATGTCAATTTTATTTCATGGGCATATTTAAAAGGGCAAATTTGAGTTTTTTGGTTTTATGTCAAAATTCTATTGATACCTATTTCTGAATTTAGTGCGTTTTCTTTTAAATTAAAGAAAATAATGGAATTATTATATTTTGTTTAAATATGATACGACTGGTACCCATTTTTGGAGATTCATTTTGCCCTAGAACATTTTTCAGCCTACCTCGGGAGGCATTTTTCGCAAGTCACGTGAGAGATGCAATCGAGCTGAAATATGTCTGTTTAAACACAATACACGTTACCACAACGCCGGAGATACTTGACTTGTTTGTGCGCATGTTTGTGTGTGCGCGCGCGGAGATAATTTAATATTCTGCTGATTTCACACCTCTATCCGGCAACAGGAAGCTCATTGTTCGAGGAGGAAGCACCATGCTGATAATTGCATTGTGCTCTGAGCAAGACGTCAAACAGAAGGGTTTCGCACGTATTTACGTTTCATTGAAAACTGTAACAATAGAGGTCTTAAACATCCTGATTTTTCTGTTTATGGAAATATCGTCGGCAAGTGTTGCGTTAGAAAGACAATGTTACTTGGGATTTTGTACTGTAGATGTCTGACTTTAAAACGCAAGAAAATACTTTTACAAAATACACACTGATCTTTTTTTAAGTGTGAAATAATTTGGTTCTTAGAAACTAAATATTTTACAGTGAAGTTCAAATGAGGGACTTTGCCTTTATTCATGTCGGCAAAAAAAAAAAAGTTCCAAAGTCTGCCATTTTACAATATGGCGGCCAACTTTAAAATGTCTTTATTTGTTGATAAAGTTTTTTTTTATTAATTTACTGTTAAGATTAGAGGGTAGATTTTAGAAATAAATATAATTAAAATAAAGTTTAGAATAGTTTAGAATTTACTAGCCCAAGACGAAGACACATAAAGTGGAGCATCATTGTGTAATAGAGCAGAAAGTTATGAAATAGCTGACTCGAACAAGACACACTTACAAAGAAGCAATTGGATAATCTGACAAACTATAAAAGGGTCATACTGACCTAGATCTAGAACCAGTATTTTTGTGTGCCGGGCGGAGACTCTGTGGGACAGAGCTAGGGGCTTTCTGCGGAAGGCAGAAAGCATTGCTGGTCGGGAAGTGATCATTTTGGGCTACGAGAATTCCAGTTAGAGAGCCTTGGTAAATAGGTAGGAAAACATACTGTCATATATCCATCATTAAAGTGTTTAAGTTGTTTTTTTATTTAAACTAAAGTAGAAGATCATTCAAGCCAGAATTTAGCTATTTTCTTTGGGTGTTTCGTCTTGGAGCAGCATTGCCAAATTGATTAATTAGATTATTAAAGTTGATTAGTGTTAAAAGAATTAGGTATCTTGTTTTAGAATCTTAGTGTAATAAAAGAATAGTCTACCACTGAACCACTTGATAATAAATTGTAAAACGTACGGACTTGTTTATTCCTATGATAATTCTCCTTGAACCTTAGTGTAGCTTGACTTGTGAACCCTGGTTATAATCTCAGATATTTCTACCCCTAACATTTACCAACCTTCAAATGGTCTTGTTAATTTCCCCTCTACTGCTGCTGGGTCTTACTAGTTTCGACACATAACTCTGTCATTGTCGAAGACGAACATTTTAGACGATGATCACGTGTTACAAAATACTACACAACACATAAAGTATAAACACGTAATATTCACCATTAAAGGGTCGTTAAATAATTAATATGGGACATAGCTTTCCACACAAGTACTTGCGGGTCGTCTCGAACGCGAACTGAACTGGAAGGAAACAGATAGACCATCAATGCACTGCATGGTTGGTTGCATAACTTGCCGTCTCCATGGAATATAGCAGGAATTTTCAATTCGCGTTAGATCACATTCCAAATAAACACAACTATTCTGTAGCGTACAAAAATGTCAACAACTTGGGATCTATACTATACGCGCTATAACTTTGCACTTGGGATTTTTGGAGTTTACTGTGAAAATGGTATCGGCAACGTCGCACTGTTGAGACGAGCGGATGTGTCTTATCGCGCTGACTCACAGGTGCACTTCCTGAGAAGGCTCTTTCGAAATTGCAAATTATTATTTTTTTCTTCTGATACATTTTTCAATATTTCTTATCATAGCATGTTTGGTCATACTTTGCTGATATTAAATATCTAAAATGTATTAAAATTGGACAATTATAAGTATTGTTTATAGATGTACAGAGTGATTCAGTAAAGCGTAGCGGGCTTTGCAGATTCAGATTCTACATGCAAAAATAAGTCGAAAATGTAGTATAACATTTTTTCGATTTCGGCTTAGTTTAGCCGTAATTTGCCATTTTGTTTTTTTACAAAAGTGCACTGCAACTCTGGAAATAGATAAGATATAAAGTTCAAATTTAGAATAAGCATTTTATATGTTACAATTAACAAGTATACCAAACACAAAGAATTTATTTTTATAATTTTCAAAATGGCGGCCGTTACAAATTTTTAACGTGGAATATCTTAAAAACCGTTAACTTTACAAAAAATTACAAGAGACAAAATATTTTTATTTTTTAACGACAGACAGTAGTTTTTTGTAGTTTCAGTAGGTCAAAGGATAACCGAGTTATCGACAAAAACATAATTTCTTGGTAATTGTCTACAACAAACAAAATTAGCCTAAAATCATATTTTTTTTAATTTAACAAAGTTTTTAGTTAATTTTGTATCGGGCTATGCAGATTCAGATTTTACATGCAAAAGTAAGTCGAAAATGTAGTATAACATTTTTCGATTTTGGCTTAGTTTAGCCGTAATCCGTCATTTTGTATAAAAAAAAGTACTTTGTATTGTACTTTTTACAATAAGATATTTAATGTCAGCAGGTTAAAAACGACATTTTTGAAAGTTTATATTATTTTGAATTTATTATTTTGTTAATAGTATTTGTTTTATACTTAAATGTTAATTTTTCCGCAAAACGATCACAATATATTTAGTTTACCCTTTTTCCAATACTATTAGTTGTCTGATTACAAATATTTTTATATATTATTTCTTGTTAGAAAATTATCTTTAAGATGCATAGTCATAATGAACTTTTCATTAAGTTTTGAAGAAAAAGTGTAATTTTACTAGGAGCCTAGTTGTGAGTCATCGTCCAACCGATACATTTGATAAGTGGGATGGGGTAGCGAGCCGACCCGCAGCGTTGCCAAACTGTGCAAGTCCCAAGTGAAAAGTTATCGCGCGCGGGGTATAAGTCGCACAAGACCGATACACCTATAAACGCAGCGGTGTGCATAAACTTAATTGTGGCGAATGTGACATGTTTTACATCGGTCAAACGGGAAGAACGTTCAAAGATAGGTCCAGAGAACATTTACCCAAACGTACTCTTAACCTAACGTCCACGTATGCTGAACATTTGATTGACTCAAATCATTTGACCAATGGTATAAACAAAGACATGGAGATTCTATGGAAATGCGCAAAGGGAAACAAATGGACACACTCGAACAGTTCCACATTTACAAAGCCATAAAACCAAATGACGTACTTAATGATCAGGTACAGTTTAAATCCAACGCTATATTCGACATTTATATTAGATTTAAATACACCGGCAAGTTATGCAACCAACCATGCAGTGCAATGATGGTCTATCTGTTTATTTCCAGTTCAGTTCGCGTTCGAGACGACCCGCAAGTACTTGTGTGGAAAACTATGTCCCATATTAATTATTTAACGACCCTTTAATGGTGAATATTACGTGTTTATACTTTATGTGTTGTGTAGTGTTTTGTAACATGTTCTAAAATGTTCGTCTTCGACAATGACAGAGGTATGTGTCGAAACTAGTAAGACCCAGCAGCAGTAGAGGGGAAATTAACAGGACCATTTGAAGGTTGGTAAATAAATTAAAAATTTTTACAATAATGGTACAGGAAGTAGGAGTCACAATTCAAGAATAAATAAAGAATTTTTTATTCTTGAGTTGTTTTACAAACTTAGTAATTTTCGTGGAAATTTAACTAGCCACCATCTTGAATATCAACTCAAATAAGAGGAATGTTAAAAGGGTAATAAGATTACTGGAGTAATAATGAACAGAAAATTATTCTGGATGAGTCATTTTTAAGGTTAGGACACTCCGAATGTGGTTATCTTTAAGTTTTTAAAAATTGGAAATGGAGGGGAAATGGAAAGATATAATTTGTTAGTTGTGGCTCATATATTACTGAAGATGACGACTTTGTCGTTGAAACGCGTCTTATTATTAAACGTAGTGTGTGAGAATTATTGTGTTGTTATTATTTCTAAATAATTCCTTCTCACTCGTCAAGCTCAAAGTTTGTTAACAGTTAGGACATGTTTCTAAGTGAAGATTTTGAGAATAAACATAACTGTAGAACGAGCAAAAATGTTTTTCTACTTCAAAAATTTACTACAGGTTATTGTAGTTTAGAAAAAAGCGCGTATTAATTTTACTCTCATTATTAGAACTTATTTTTGTAATTAAAAAAATGCTTTTTTTGAACATTTTGGTTGAATGTTTCTTAACGCTATTGATATTCTAGACACATAACAGTTTTGTTCAAATAAATTTGACGTAACCAACTCTAGAATATAATGACTTCATCGGTTTTGCTTATTTCTTTTTAACCTATTTATATGCTGTGTGTTCTACTAATGACGTATCAAAACGCCAGAAACTAGGACACAACTTTAGGTGTCAAATGTAGCTGGATAGAGAATTTACTAACTACACGTCATTAAAATTATTAAAAGTCATTGTTTCACTGCAAAAGTTACATTTACGACGGACATCGATTTTTATAAAAATAACATATCAGTCAGTTTAAGAAAATTTCATAGTTTACAATCGATGGACGTGTAAAAATAAACAAACCGTCTATTAAAAACGGTTTTATCACTATTAAGAAAGGACGTCTGAATATTCAAATTTCCAGAAAAACTGTCCGGCACGTATCACGTAGCTAATTATTCTTCTTTAGATATTAAACGCGCTAAGTGCTCCAAGTTGATGACTTAGCATCAAAGTCTTGCAGAAAGCATGATAAATGACGCGACGGAAATCCTTGACAAATAGTTCCCACCGCGTTCCGAGTTGACGCCAGACGCAGGACCCGTCTTGCTCGGAATACTGATCGCCTTAAACGAAGTTCACTGCTAAGGACGCACATGTGAGCTTGACACTGAACACTATGAGAAGCGACCAATGAGTGCTTCGCACGCCTACCCCCGTATTGGGAGTATTTTCAAAACACAATGCATTGCGTGCTTCGCACGCTAACCCCCGTATTGGAAGGATTTTCAATACACAGTGCATTGCGTGCTTCGCACGATAACCCGTATTGGGAGTATTATCAATACACATTGCATTGCTTGCTTCGCACGCCAACCCACGTATTGGGAGTATTTCAATACACAATGAATTGCTTGCTTCGCACTCCATCCCCCGTATACTGAGCATTTTCAAGACACAGTGCATTGCGTGCTTCGCACGCA
Organism: Philaenus spumarius; assembly: GCA_018207615.1. Classification (NCBI taxonomy): domain Eukaryota; kingdom Metazoa; phylum Arthropoda; class Insecta; order Hemiptera; family Aphrophoridae; genus Philaenus; species Philaenus spumarius. The sequence continues at coordinate 41,930 of JAGFPH010002157.1, forward strand.
AACCCCCGTA